>JARJDV010003635.1:0-50298 GCA_030264675.1 Anaulacaspis nigra
TAAGAAATAAACAACCGATTATAAAGTTGCCTATGTATCGCAACTAATTAACAACAAATTACTTATCTTTTTGCTATTTAACTTATTTCAATATTTTACCCTCTCTCTGAAAACCCAGTTCAGTCACTGCCGCGCGCCTTGATACTGGTATTAAAGTGAGTCGTTGACTTTAACATATTACAAACTTAAATAACAAATAAACAACCGATTATAAAGTTGCCTATGTATCACAACTAATTAATAACAAATTATTAATCTTTTTCCTATTTAACCTATTTTATCGTTTCACCCCATACCCGAAATTTTCCAAACGTCGCCACCGCCGCCGCCGTTGATGTTGACATTAAAAGCGTCCTCGACTTTAATATATTGCGTGCTTAAATAACAAATAAACAACCGATTATAAAGTTGCCTATGTATCGCAATTAATTAGTAACCATTTACTTATCTTAATTTATTTGAATATGCAAGCGCAGTGTAAGATAAACCCTGACCCGTCCAGATAACATTTCATTGCGCCTAAACAAGCTGCAATTTAAACGAAAATCTAAACATTTCTTCACAAAAATATAAATTTTTTCTTGGAAGATGTTTTCAAATGGTACAATGCGTTTGTGATTATGTTCTTCGAACTGGGCAAACAGTAATGACTGAAGCAATACGGGAATTACCCAAGAAAGCAAACAACCGTCAGTTACATATGCGATTGGGATAATCCGCAATGACTACACGCAGCAGTTAACTGAATGCCGGCTTGCTTTAAGTGGGAGACAGAGATATTGGTCAAAGTGCTTCTGCTTGCCTATAAATCGCACTTGCGACGAGGGCATGCTAATCAGTTGACCAAACATCTTCGTATTGAACGCCTTGCTAACAAACGATTTTTGAGGCAGGTGAGTTTCTACCAAAACTGGTTTTGTTTATGTTTTGTTTCAAGCGCAAACGTTATATTGATTAACCGATAATTCGCATCACAACCTTGAATACTCAATGCTAATTGTTTTTTAATATACTAAAGCATATGCTTCCGCGAATTACAAACGATTCCAGAGATTACATCTCATTAAATAATTGCTGTGAGGCGCGATTGGTATTTTCATAACAAGTTCTTACATAATTAACTATTAGTTAATAACTTATTATTGGATGCATAATTCATCAAATTTCTAAACAACAAATTAGTAGCATAAATATTTACCAATCTCAAATGTGCTAATAATAACGAATGATTACTTTGTTGATTTTCAGAAATAGTTGGACATTTAACCATGCGGTACATTTTATTATTAGTGGCGTTTGTGCCACTAATTACCGGAATGGCTCTTCCGGAAGACATGGTATTAGTGAGCGACAATCCACCAACTTCCACGTTAACATCAGCTGATGTAAGGCTCTTTAAACGCTTGAATTTGCGCGGTTTTAACTTGATAGACATTTACAGAAAACGGATTACAAAGCACCGAAGATAACAAGCTTTAATGTGCATTCCAATATAACAAATCGCTTTGCGAAGACTGTGGTGACGAGCAAGGTGAAGAATGAGGCACCAGTCGCACAGGAAACAACCTTCTTTATCATCATCCCTGATCAAGCGTTCATTTCCGGCTTCATCATGGACATTGGCGGTAAAAACTACACAGCATATGTGCAAGAGAAGGAGAAAGCGCGCGCAACTTACGATGAGGTATTATGATTTGTGTGATGATACGCGTTATTTTATCACACGCGTAGGTTGAATGCAAATACCTACACATAATTATAAAAGCGAACTATTAAACTTGTAATATTCTAGGCTGTACTTCACGGTACAGGCGCTGCGCATATTGCATTGAGCGCGCGCGACTCGAATAAGTTTGAGGTGAGCACGAACATCGAGCCGCAAAGCAAGGCAATCTTCTATCTGACATACGAAGAATTGTTGGAGCGCAAGGAGGGAACATATGAACAAATTGTTAATATTCATCCAAATCAAGTGGTTGCCGATATGACTGTTGATGTTGATATTATCGAATCGCGTCCGATTACGAAAGTGACTACACCGTCGATCCGATCGGGCAATGAAATCGCTAAAGAATCCCCGGATTTAGACCCAAAAGCAGATATTGAGAAAATTAGCAAAACACACACTCATGTTAGGTTCTCGCCCAACAGCGAACAGCAAAAGAAAATCGCTCGCGGATTAAGCAAAGAGGAAGAGAAGGGTATTAACGGACAATTTGTGGTTCAATATGAAGTTAGTCGTGATCCACACGGTGGAGAAGTTCTCGTTAAGGATGGTTACTTCGTACACTTTTTCGCTCCTTCCGAATTGGAACCGCTCGTGAAACATGTCGTCTTCGTGCTAGATACCAGCGGTAGTATGTATGGTAAAAAAATGGAACAGTTGAAGATTGCTATGAACAATATTCTGGACAATTTGAACGAGAAAGATTACTATAACTTGGTTGAATTTAACACAAATGTTAAAGTATGGAATCTGGATGCACCACAGGAGAGTGCATATTTCCCGGAAAATGAAGACTCGTGGTATCATGGAGATACAACATTTAATCTGACTGTAAGTAATCGATCAATAATTAATCAATTAATAAGTTGGACATTTCTAGGACGTTTCATTCCCCCCGGCGTATCCAGTAAAACCTAAAACGATAGAAAAGGCGAAGAGTGCCGTTGACAAAATGATTCCCACGGGTGGTACCAACATTTATGAAGCGCTTCGTGTTGGTTTGCATTTAGTTAAACAACGGAGAGAACGCACCAAGGATAATACGATTCAACCGATGATGATCTTCCTTACCGATGGTGATCCAACTGTTGGCAAAACATCATCAAAGGATATTATCTCAGGCATTACCGAACAAAATTTGAACGGTGTACCAATTATTTCCCTGTCTTTTGGAACCGGCGCAGATCGTGATTTGCTCGAAAAGATTTCATTGGGTAATAGTGGATTCGCTCGTCACATTTATGAAGATTCCGATGCCAGTTTGCAATTGGAGAATTTCTACAAAGAAATCTCTTCGCCGTTGTTAAGCAAAGTGAAATTTGTTTATACTCCCGATGTCACAAGTATATCGCGAGTAGAGCATCCAATTCTTTATGGCGGCGGCGAAATTGTCGTTTGCGGCACATACAGTGGCAATGAATTTAACAAGGAAGGCAACAAAGTGGTTTCTTATGGCCCTCATGGTCCAATCCAACTTTTGCCAACTATTGAAAAGCCAACCGGGCAACTCGAAAGGTACGCGCTAAAAGATAGAAATAAGTTATTGTCAAATACATAAATATTTTGCTTAGGTTATGGGCCTATCTGACGGTGAAGAAGTATCTGGATGCCAAGAAAGTCGCTCAAGGTGATACCAAAGAGTACGACAAGAAGGCATTGGATTTAGCTCTCAAATATTCTTTCGTCACACCAGTAACTTCCTTGGTAGTCGTTAAACCCAATGCTTCACAAGCAGTAGATGCTCAAGCTGCTGACAGTACTGACAATCCATATCCAATTTATGGATTCGGCGCTGCTGGTGGAGGTAAGTGTTATTTAAATGCTTGGTTCTCTTTTATATTAATTATTGGTGTTGTAAAGAATATTTCCACTTCCATAATAGTCTCTATTATTCTTGAACTATCGCGACAATTCTTCTAGTACTATCCTATCATTGATTAAAGATCGTAGCTGCTTAGCGTAATGTAAAGTTGTTGTTGCTTCAGCTCCCATTATAATAAACCAAACCACATGAAACGATAGAATAACTTTAGATTCTTTTAACGAGGGAATTCACTTAGATTTTGTGTTTTGGGTGTAGCAATAGCAAGTAGGCGAGGATATTCGCGGAGGAAACTTGTTAGCAAAAAGGGTGGTGGAGGTATTTAACTTGGCAGAGAATTAGTATCCTTTCCTATTATATTATTTTCGTTTTGCAGCGTACCCCCACAGGGTATTCGCATCCCCCGCGCTTATAGCCGGAGGACCACCACCACCACTGGCTTCACGTGAGTTTGATTTATTATTATTATTATTTTCATCTTAAAATCTCCCAATATCACTAACATAATTTTCAAACCCTCTATAACTTCTTCCTTCCCTTAACGTTCAAAGGAGACTTTATGAATTCAGTTGGATTAAAACATGGAATGTGTGGTCCCGTGGTACGTATAACTTAACAAACTATTTCTTTTCTTTCTTTTTCTCTGAAAGTCTTTATAACATTTTCTTTCTCTTAACGTTCTTTAATGTAGGTGGGATGATTGTGAATCCCGTTTATATGCTTGGAATGAGAGGTCCTGGTACGTATACTTTAAAACTATTTCTTTTCTTATTTCTTTTCCTTTCTATACTTTTCTTCATTTTTAAACTGATCTGAAGCTAAAGTATCTCATAATTAATATATTCATTTATTACAGTTCCACAAGCATCATTCTCTTCCGGCATAGCACCAATCAATTCAAGTACGTTAAATATATATTTATTTTTTTTGAATTATCGTTCTAATTATAGTGGATTACGATGCGCAACCCGAAGCAGAAGTGGCATTCGATGCATATTATCCAACAACCACAATTCATTTCGAGCCTACCTTAAGTCCAACACCATCAACAACGACGGTTACAGAAGAACCGGTTACTTTACCTCCAAGCCTTGCTGAAAAAATCACGTGGCTCAGCGAAGAAATTCGGCCAGACGGCACCCTTAAATTCTTGAAGGGTATAGCAGTTTTACTGAATCTTAATTGATTATTATCAACAACTTTTACTTACTTTATAGGCACATACCAGCTGGGCTTCAATGCGACATCCCCTACGGATGAGGAATGCACAGATCCCTCCAGCAAAGACGGTCAATGCGTTTTGTTGAAAGATTGCGAAGGAATTTACAGCATATTGACGTCGCCCAAGATATTCAAAGAATATTTCTGTGCTATTAAGGAAACGTAAGATGTTTATTCTGGTTTTCAATCTGTAGATTGTAATTTATTCATTTTGTTTTCAGATATGCTGGAGTTTGTTGCCCGAAAAAATGATTATGTTAGTTGTTAAAAAAGCACTATGAATATTTTTAATAAACGATAAAACTGTTGAGAATAATTATTATAAATGATATAATTTTTTACTCTTTTCACTTATATCAGATGGTGCACCACTTATTGGATCCTTGCCATCAAATGTTTTCGGGAATGCGATTACATCGCGTATACTTTCCGTATTTAAAATACATGCGAAAAGTCGGTCTAAACCCAGTGCAATTCCACCATGAGGTGGACAACCAAACGAAAGCATTTCAACAATATGATCCAAGTCTTTAATGCGCAACTTTTGTAGAATGTTGGTTTGTAATTTTGGGTCATGTATACGTATTGAACCACCGCCAACTTCATTGCCATTCAATACTAAATCGTAAGACTGCGCACGAACCTGACGGTAATAAAATTGCAATTAAATGCCAGGTCACGAATAAGTAATAATAACGTTTTTTCGAACAACAACAACTTGAAATAAATTACCTGTAATGGATCACTTTCGAGTAAATGCAAGTCATCAACATTTGGCGTGGTAAATGGATGATGTTCTGATTGTAATTGTCCCGTTTCGTCAAGAGAAAACAGCGGAAAATCCACTAGCCATAGAAAATGCAATCCCGATTTGTACATTTTATGACCTTCCGCATACAATGAAGCTGCACACTCCTCACGTAGTTTTCCCAATCGCTTTAACTAATCAAATAAAATGTATTTTATTGCCAGATAAAAATAAACTTATGACTCACTTACCGCGTACTTCTTGTCGCCATAAATAATAAATATTGTTGTTTTCTGAGTCAAATTAAGTACGTTACTAAGATCATCTAAAATATTTTCATTGGATACGTGTTTTGCTAACTTTTGACTAAATTCGCTCGTATTTGAAGCTTTAATTTGCATGATTCTTGTCTGAGGATAATGACTTTGATTATTAAAATCACTTTTAGAAGAAAACTTAACGTTATGTAAAGGTTCCTGGAATACCAAGCAACCCGCATAAAAGTTTGAACCAAGACCTTTAGTGTTTAAAGACTGTAATATTTGGGTGCAATCTATAATTGTATGATCAAATCGAGTATCAGGTTTATCTGAGCCGTACAGATTAATTGCATCATTATATCGCATTCGTGGAAATTTTCTTGCGACCGGCTCGAAACTATTTGGAATAGAATACTGAAACATGTCCTCTATCAATTCCATAACTCCTTCAGCAGTTGTGTAAGACATTTCAATGTCAAGTTGAGTAAATTCTGGTTGGCGATCAGGTCGTGATGTTTCATCACGATAACAGCGAGCTATTTGAAAGTAGCGATCAATTCCGCCGCACATTAGCATTTGTTTAAACTGCTGTGGGCTTTGAACTAATGAGTAATACTTATTTTCATGCCTTGTTGGTACAACAAATTCTTGCGCTCCCTGAAAACATCATTTAAAATATCATTTTTGATATGTGGTAATTTATAGTTACACCAGGCGTTGCTTTAAATAAAGTCGGCGTCTCCACATCAACAAATCCACATTGTTGGGACAGAAACTGACGAAAATTCATCGTCATTTCCGAGCGGAAACGCAAATTTTGCTGCATTTCGGAAAAGCGCATAGCTAAATACCTGTATTCCATCCTTAATGCCTCATTGGCTTTCTGATGTTCTCTAATATTGAAGGGCAATCCAACTGCTTCATTGGCAATTTTTAAATTTTCCACAACCACCTCAATTTCTCCAGTAGTTTGTTTTGGGTTTATCATATTTTTGGGTCTAGCTACTACTGTTCCTTTTACCATTAAATTTGATTCAAAATTTAAATCCTTTACCATTCTTTTTATATCACTTGACTTAAACACTTATTGTAAAATAAAACAATGTAATCAAAGCTTTACCTAATCACCTCATCTTGAATTAATAGCTGGGTCTGCCCATAAGCATCCCTTAAAACTAGAAATTTATCCATTCTACTGAATTCCAACCAACCACATAAAACAACCCTTTGACCAACATTTTTCATGGTCAGTTCACCACAACTAGCAGTCCTTGTTGTATACTTATTAACATTATTAGATACTTCTTCTGTACATTCTTTGGTTTCATCAACTAAATATACTGATTGATTTGAAAACTTACAAAGTTTAAAACTATTTAGTTTACTTAACTAAAAATGTATCATTCATTTTTGAATTGTTATCAATTTAAATCTAACTCACCTTGAAAAGATGTTTACTAGTTTGGTACTGCATCAGAGGCCGTATCATTCTAATTACGTTTAAACCATTCATTTTAAATTAATAATTATTCTTCCAGTTTCTAGATATCATCTTACAGGTTATGTTTACAAATTAATATGTAAACATGCGCATGTAGTTCTTCCACAAAAAGATGAGGTCACTTTAAAAATCATAAACTTTAGTTCTAATATCAATACAATTAAATTCTTTATATCTTAAATTATTATACATTCTTTCAATGTAAAATTTTAAGTTATTTACAGTTCCATTTCACTATTATCTACAGAACTCGTAATGCATTCCTCATAGGTCCACTTCGGGAATACGCGTTTATATAAATTCAGAAGAATTGTGTCTTGGGACTTAAGCTGCCCATCAAACACACATTTCATGTGTCCATGTGTACCTGTAACAAAAATAAATTGTTTAATATTATGGCGCATAAATAAAAAAAGATTTTAAATTACCTAAAGGCTCTTTAATATGCCCAACACGTCCGTGCTTAGTTCGCAATTTGCATGGCTTGAAATATGCAATATCTTCACGGTTAAAGAACATAAATCGAATCACTGCCGATCGCTTGTGAACCTTCAGGGGGTGTCCAGACAAAACAATCCTCTTAGCGACAATACGATCTGGATTGCACGATAACAGAGAGCCGGTTGCCACTAGTTCAAGTTTATTATTAACTTCCTTAAAGCATAATACAGGAGCTGGTGGGAACTGAATTGGGGCAAAGAACGATGCAACGACGGTAGCTTCGGGTTGAAAGAATCGTTCATACTAAAAACAATACAAATCGTGAAAACTCACTTTAACCAACAAAATTGTCATAATTACCTTATGTTTCTTCCCATTTGTATGCTGACTGAAAATCGGATTTACAATAAATCTACGATAGCCGCACTGAAAAATCAGTTTTTCCTTAGAAGCAATTGGCTGCTCATAGTGTCCAACACGTTTTAGAACCACATTTTGCACACACATTTTATTCTCATGCGTATACAACCCCATTAATGTAATTGGCGAGCCAGTCGCCTCAAAAGCATTCCATGCATGTTTTGGAACACCAGTTATATAAACAGTGACAAACCAACCCGGCAAAGCTCCATCTTTGGTTTCCTGATCTTTAATAACACGACGTCTTGTGCGATCAAAGTTTTGAAACTGGAAAATTCTAGCATAATCCAATGGAAGATTTTCCTTTGGATCCCACGGAGATGTACGAAAGCTTTCCAAACCACGATATTTCTGGAATCGTATTCTTGCTGGTGTATCCTGTGGAGTATCCATTTCATCCGGAAACATCTCATCCATTTTCGCCTGTTTAAGCTTATCCAGATCTAGCTGCTCAATTGTTAGATCAGTTTGTTGATCATATTGCTGATCATTTGGAGCAATTTCCGATTCAGTCATTGTTTCAAATTCTTCATTTTCCTCCTCTGATTCTTCCTCAGATTCAGCTTGCATTGCTTCATCAGCATCCTCGTAATCATCATCATCGTCTGACCCACTTACTTCTTCTGCATCTTCATCAGGAATCCATGCTGCTTGGTAGTCAGACCATCCCTTAGGCACCTTTTTTATTTTCCGCTTTGCAGAAGCTTCGGCCGACCTAATTTCATCTTCTGTGGGCCAAGTTTGTTCAGCATCCATAGGATCCGGAATATTTTCAGATTCTAAAGATTCTTGCAACTGCTCACTTGCTTGTGCCAATAGACGTATCGTTTGTTCATCTTCTTGCATAGCATTTTTATTTCTGCAAATACCAAAACACTTACAATCTCTGCCAGGATTAATTAAACTTATTAATTACCTATTCTTATCCAATGCAAATGGATCATTTGGGGCTAAAATTTGTGACATTTGATACGCACCCAGACCAGGAATATATACCAATCCATTTACATCCAATGAAGCACCTCTTACAAAACCAGATACCCTTAGTGTACCTTTATAACCCTCTGTGTCTGGCTCAAAATCATATGTTTCAGCGTATAAATGTGGACGACGATCACGATATATCACGCTTTTTCTCTTTTGATTGCCAATTCTTCTGAATAAATTGATACCATCTGAAGATTTTGACACAGTTGTAATTTTCTCTTCAGGTAGCCATTTGCTGATAAGCTTTTGGATATTCTGCTTTTGCTCATTTTGTTTTTTCATGGGTAAACACTCTAAGTCTATAACTGCAACAACAGGTGTTGGTAGTCCCTGGGCAAATGATAATGCCAATATTCGTTTTCCATAATTATCAACAAGTTCATTACCAAACCCAATGCCTGCATTTGCAGATACCACAAACAACACTGTGTCAGCTATTTTAAGTAGATCTAATGTTGCAAAATCATTATCCATTGGAGGAACCACAATAGAAAAGCGTTGTTTGAAACGTGGAAGAGCAATATGTGTGGCGCCAGATACACTGTGTTTGATAACAGCTTCTTCATCACATTTTGATAACAAATCCACCAGTGCACTGGTGCTGATTAACTGATTAAGTGGCACAACACATACAAGGAATGGTGCATAGTCAAGACCACCTAAAGACCTCTTCTTTGACAACACTTCATCGCGTTTGTTTTGCCGGATTTGATTTGCTTGGTGTCGCCGCTGCTCCTTCTTCAGCTCCACTTTCCTCTTCTTTGAAAACTCCTTTATATTTACCTTTCCTAATATGTAAAAATTGCTATAGAAACTTGGTGTATTTATAACCTAAATTTTACCTTTAGTTGCAATACTGATTGAACCCTTTGAACGGTGTCTTCCATGTTTGTGCTCTTTATTACTTTGCTTAAGACCACCAGACCGATGTGCTTGAGGTTTATCAATCGCCATTTATAACAATATTTAACATCCACTTTGATTCACTTGCCCACTAGCACGTGTTCACCATACTGTCAATCATAATACATAGAAGATAGAACTACAGAACATCAGCACCTAGAGCGCTGCGCCTTGGGGAAACTAGGAACTAAAAACACTTCCCGTAACGTGATATGTAGGCTTGTATAGATAAAGAACATATAAAACTCATTCAAAATTTAGTCATATTGTCCTATTTTGAAACTAATTTCGTTGTTTCCCCCACAGAACCCTCCGTCCCTATTAAAAAAAATACAGTACGTCAATTTTCATAAACTTCTCATGAACCAAATTTTTCACCAGCAAAATTGTGCGAGTTAAGAGTTTTGCCGGAGAGTACCTCATTGATAATTACATGCCAATTCCACCAAACACAAGCAAAACCTTCCTAGCCGTAATAATATTTGATAATTGTGTCGATTTTGTTAAAACTGCTTTGATAATTGTATCGATTTTATTGCGATTCACCAGCAATTCACAGATGGAAATTCGGGCAATTGTTTTCTTGCGTCAAGGCGAGCTTTCTATGAATCTAGCCTTAATCAGCTCATTAGCAATCGAGAAAGTGCTCGCATGATGGTCGGACTCGACGATTTCTATTTCTTATTGATATTTTGAAGAATTTACCGTCTGGTTCGTGGTGCATCTTTGACATCGAAATTAGGGGAACGGAAGCGATGAAACCAAACTTGCGCATGATTGAGAGTTGCAACATTAGGGCCATACCCACTATTCCTTTGATAGGAAAATATCTGGGGAATAGTATATATGGTAGGGAATATAGGGTAAGGTATTTTATATCGAAATGGATCAGGCTAGTTTAACACCGTTTTGTGCGAGATTTATTTCTTTCTTATTTTGGATCGATGATATTTACATCAAAATTTTCTAGTAAACGCGTCGCGACGTCTAGGAGAATCGTGAACTGTAAATCGCTAAGACGCGAAATAATCATTCCTTATTTTAAATATCAAATAAAATGATTGTAGGGCTAGTTACGCAAATCATATACACAACTTTTGTAGTAAAAACATCAGATAATGGAACGTGCTGCCCCCCTCAATCTCTTTCGTTCGCAACGTGTAAGTGCTTACGGTCGAACTCTATTGTTTTTTCACCTATTTCAGTGGGAGAAATTGCTTAATCAAATTGTTTAGTGCGCCCTTTTTTCCGGTACTAAAGCTTGAATAGCCAAAGCTAATTATTTTTTAATATACTAAACTGTATGCACTACCGCGAATTACAAAAGATTCCAGATATTACATCTTATTAAATAATGCGAAACACGATTGGTATTTTCATAACAAGTTTTTAAAACTATAAATATATGAATATTCAATATTTACAACGATTAACAAATTTAAATTTGAAGAATATGTTTAACCAAACTATTTAAAGATATATATTTTGTAACAATTATTGTACATGGAAAAATATACCGGGTGATCCAGCTGTCATGTGCAATTGAATCATATTGAGTTAAGAGTTGGCATTTGTTTTACGCAATCGCATGACCCGAAGAGTAAAGCATGTACGGACTGTAGTTCAGTATGTATTTCAATTACGCGATTACGTGATAAATAACATCAATTTATATGGAAGTCGGGCTATTAGAATGAGAAGCTTGATATAAATTTACAATGGTTTCGCATACCAAATACTATTTACAAATAAATTGCAAACTTATGATATAAATGTTCATGTTTTGCTCAGTAATACTGATAAAGGAGTGAATACTTCAAAACGTCGAATAACCTCCAAACATCATTCGAAATGGCTAAGTTCACGAACATCGGCGTTTTGTCGCAAATACCCAATTTGTGTAATGAATTAGTGTCAAAGTTACCAGCGATTTATAGTATTCAAAATGTGAAAGAGGGCTGTACCAGCAAGGATCTTCAAAATTTTGACGTAATCGTTGGCGATTACGATTTGGTAGGTCCGCATTTATATGATCTGCCAAAAGCAAAATTGTTTCAAGGCACTTGGGCAGGTTTAGATGCCTTAATGCCTCATGTTAAGGATGTACCTCCAATGCCAATTTTGCGCTTTTCCGGTGAACATTTTGGCTGTATTATTTCCGAATACGTCGTAGCCAGTATTGTTAATCATGAAAGAGATTATCTAAAGATGCATGAGAATCAATTAAATAAGATTTGGGCCAAAGATGGCAAAATCCATGATTATAGGACTATTTTTGATTTATCTATAGGAATTTTGGGCATTGGACAAATTGGTCAAAGAGGTAACGCAGTAAATTAATACATAAACTCCAATTCAGCTATGACTTTTAGTGAGCGAATTTTTAAAGAGATTTGGCGCAAATATTAAAGCTTTAGGAAGGCAGCAAACTCCAGATGAAAACTCTAAGGAAAGATATCAACATATTGATGAATATTACTCCACTGATAAACTTAAGGAATTTTTGGTGGGCTGTGATTATATTATTAGTATTTTACCAAATACTAAAGATACCATTGGAATGTTAAATGATAATGTCCTTGAAGTGTGCAAAGGTAAAATTATCAAGTTTTATATGCGTAGCTAATCTGTTTAATTAATTTTAGATAGAGCACCGATTTTTATCAATGTCGGTCGCGGTGGCGTTATATCTGATGAATCCTTATTAAATGCACTTGATAAGAATTGGCTATCACACGCTTACTTAGATGTATTTAATGAGGAACCATTGCCACCTACAAGCAAATTCTGGACCTCATCCAAAGTAGGATATATGCGTACTTTTATGGAAAGCTATTTAAAACTTATATTTTTAGATTACAATTACACCGCACGTTGCCTGTAAAAGCCGAGCACGGGATATTGCTGAACAATTTGCCCAAACTATGAAGCTAGCTGAAAGTGGATGTCTTCTTAAAATTCCTACTATTATAGATTTCGCACGCGGCTACTAGTGGTATCTGGAAAGGATTCTATTTTTTCATAAAACGTTTTCGTAATCATATGGCTTATTACTTGCGAGAGGGCAGCAGCTTTTGAAATAAATAGAATAAAGTTTTCAAACTTCTGTTTTTATATCCAATGACATCGTTTATTATATTCCTAAAACGTCTAAAACAATTATCCTTGATAAAAATTCCTAGTTATCGATTTAGTATAGCCAGGGAACCACTGCCACCTACAAGCAAAACTGCACATCTTTGAAACTAAAAATGTTTAAATTAGAATTACACCGCATGTTGCCTGTAAAAGCCGACCATTGGACATTATAGAAAGAACTTGCTGAAATTGAATAGCTTTGTAAAATTCCTAATATTGTTGACTTCGCATGCAGCTACAAATAGTATTTCGAACGTAAGTTTTTTTCCTGAGAAATTATCCTTAATAATCTGACTCGTACTTGAGAGGGCCTCAGCGTTTAGAATTTCAAAATAAACAGATTTACTTTTCAAACTTACTTTACTTCCAATTGCAGGATTTATTTTATTTCTAAAATGTACTTTATAAAAGTAACAATTGGACATCATTCAAAGTAGGAATTAAGTTTCAAGAAAATTATTTAAAACTGTTTTTAGGTTACAATTACGTAGAACCTTGCCTATAAATTGTAAGGTCATCACATTGCTGAACAATTTACATAGGCAATCAACCTGCTAAAAATGGAATTCTCCTTAAAATTCCTACTATTATTAATTTCGCAATCAGCTAACAGTCTGCTATTTATCTTTGATCAGTTATCCTTGATAGTGTGGCGCTTACTTACAAGAGGGGAGCAGCTAATATAAACCTGAAATAAACAGGACTATAGTTTGGAAACTTTCTTTGCCTCCAAATACATGGTCTATTTTATGTCTAAAATATCAAAATGTTATAACTTTCCTAAAAATTCCTGGTAGTCAGTTTTTGAATTCGGAAGAAAAGTTTAAAAATTATTAAGGAACAATGGTGTATAAAAATATTTTCAAAGATACAAAATATACTAGGAAAATATCTATGAAATTTTTGCGAACTCGCGCATCTTGGCAATCGTAACTTATCAGTGAGCGCGCTTGCCGGTCGCTGATTGCGCGACTCGTTGCACATGGTTATTAAGAGTATGGGAAACCGCGTGGTCGCGAGCGTGCCGCTAAGCAGTTCCCCTTTAAAGGATTTGCGCGTAATGGGGGCGGCGGTGGTAGCAGTAGCCGTAGCGGCCGTAGCGGCAGCGTGATGTTCCTGCCGCCTGTAGTTTAACGAGGCCCGACCGAGCGTGTCAAAGCAATCGCTCGCACGTGAACCGACAGTCGAGTGGCGGGCAGCAAGACGGAGAGCGCGCTTTGGCAGCGTGCGTGCGTGGGAGCGGACGGCAGCAATACGGATCGCCCCGTCTGCGGGCGAACACGTAAACGTGAGCACGAGGGAAAAACGAATGCTCGTACACCCACACACAGCCGTAGACAGTATAACGACGGCAGCAGCGGTGGCGGCGATGCCCGTGTCCGTGTCGGCGGCATAATCTTCACGTAGAGCGCGCGCGAACGGGCGCTCGTTCCGTCCGTCGCGCTATATCTATACATCTGCGGGCTTGATATATAGATAGAAAGGGTATTGCAGGCGGCATACGAATTGAGAGATAGGCGCGCACGCCGAGGCGCGGGCGGTGGCGCGGGTGATTTGGCGGCGGATGCGACCGCCAACTGCTTTCGACGCCTCGCCCGCGTGCGCCCGTTCTATACGGCCTCGCCGCGTCGCGCTGCCGCCGTCGTCGTGCGAGAATGCGATATCTGCATCAATTAGCACCCGCTCGACCGTCATCGCTCATCAACACGTACACACCAGATGCATGCCATTCGCTACCAGCGTGAAATTCGACGGCGCAATTTCGCGTTTCTACTTATTTATCGAATGCGCCCGCGTACGTTTCTAATTCAGAATTATTGCTATTCCTGCATTTCTATCTATATCTATATTTCATAGCCGTGATAAAAATCCATCGCTGCGCGTATTTTTTGAATTTTCTTCAAATATCAATTTATAGATATCCGCAATATTAATTAAAAATGCAAAGAGTACCCAAACCCTCCAAAGTCATTAGAAAAATGTAATAAGTAATTATAAAACTATACTATAGCAAAACCTATTCATATTTCTTTGTTAGTCAAGAATACTGATCCTGATAACTAAAAATTGTTTAATAAGTCTTCAAAAATATTTCGCTCTACTTCGGGATAATTTTGTATTGAAATTAAAACAAAATTTTAACCATTTTTATTGGTCTCCTAATTTATTTCGTATGCGGAATTAATGAAAAGCATTGGCGCCACCCTCGTAATCAATCGTATGAGCACCGGCACACACTCAGCGCGGCCGGCGGCAATAAAAATGAGTGATAGCCGCACACGCAGGCGTTGATAAGAAGTGCAAGAAAAGTGTGCGGCTGGCGGCGGCGGTCGCGGGACCACACGCACCATGCATCACCGACCAGCACACGGGATACATCGGCGACGCAATCCGCGCAAATCCAGCGGCAATCCGTTATGATCCCGCGCAACGGCAGGGGGTGCTTAAAGTGACGACTTGTATGTTGCATCCGTTCATTTTCTATGCGCGCGTGCTAAAACGTGCATGGATAATAAGAGCGGAAGCAGCCGTGCGGCATGCGAAGGAAAGGATCGCTCGCCGCCGGTGCGATGCGGTGCGGTGGCGTGGCGCACGGTGCGCAATGATGAAGGGTCGCCGTCGCCGCCACCGCCGCCGTTGCCGCTGCCGTGCGCACGAGTAGCGTGCCACCTCAAGCCTCGCCGCCCCGAGGGTGATAATGAGTGTCGTGTGCAGCGGCAGCGTGACAGACGGATGAAGAAATCAGGCCTGGCTTCCACCCACGCGCGCGTTCCCTGTGTGCGGGTGCGGTGCGGCGTGGCGCGCCTGCTGCTGTTGCCGCCGCTCGGGGCGATGACGGTGGGATGGGGAGCGAGAGCGCACGCCATGCCATGGCTTGGCAGTTTTACGCCAACCTTACCGCTTTCCCACCTCACACCACTCGGCGCCGCCGCGTGTGCTGCGGATCGGAACGAACGGCGGCACACGGCGGTGGCTATATCTATATACGGCGCCGCATCGTGCCGTTTAACTATCGCCGGCAACCAACTGCGGCGGCGAAGGAGGTGGAGGCGACGGCGGCGGCGGCGGCTGCTGATGTAGGGCTCACGCTCGCCTACGATGCCATATAGCTATAGCTATAGCTATAGCGGCGGCGTGGCGTGTATAACGACGCGCGCTTGCCGCCTCTCTGCCTGCACAAGATATATATCTATATATATATAATACATGCGGAATGGTGAGCGCGCTCCAGCGTTTCGTGTTTGCACGATCCGAGAAGCGCGTGCGACGAGGACGCGCGCCTGGTGCGATTCGCTCGTACTCCCGGCGGAGGCGAATGCGCTCGGAGGCGGCTGGTGCGACGTGTATGTGGTGCTGAGCGCGCGCGGCTGTACTCGCCCGTTGGAGTGTGAGGCAAACCGGAGGGCGGCTGTAATCAGACGAACGAAGGGGGAGCGAGCGCACGGCCCGCTCAACTACGCCGCGACGCTCGCTCGGGTTGACCTGCCGCCGCCATTTGGCTCGGTTACACGACTTCACTCGCAATTATCCACACCTGAAAACCATAGCTACCACCACGAAATTTTGGAAAAATTTCGCTCCAGTCTCTCATCAAAACCAAACAATTACTATTCAAGATTGAAGCACTTGTTCGATGTGAGTAAAATTAAAATAAAAGCAGTAAAAACCCACGCAATTAGTTTTACGGGACCGAGCAACCGGGATAATGTGGAGCTGACGTCCGTGCGCGCGTGCCGCCTATCGACGCTCAACCAGTGACTATACGTAAAAGCGCACACGGCGAAAACAAAAAATTCAAGCCAAAAAAACGACGTTTCCGTCCAAATTTCAAAAAATTCGAAAACTGAACACGCAGAAAATTTCCAAAATTCTCCCTCTTTCTATATACAAAATTATACTTTTCCACCACTATTTTTACAAAAGTATCCAAAGAGAAATATCGAAATTCGAAAATTGTATTAAACTAATTTAGAAACGCAACATTACACCGAACTGATACATTTTATTCATGACAAAAGTATTAAAATTTAGCATTGTCTCTTTCCTATTTTAGTTGCAAAAGAAAAATCAATTTTGAATCTTGATACTTTATAAATTATTATTAATTTTAACAGCAAATGTGACATAGAAACAAACTTGAGTGACTTAATATTTTCATTTTTTAAATTTACTTGAAATTCATTCTCTGATTACGTCAATGAATAGAATAATTAATTCCACGATTTTTCACTTTAATTAGAACTACTATTCAGACTAATTAACCTCCTGGTGCGGTTATATCAAAAAATTATCGTAAAATTATGTGGAACGTTAGTGACAGAATAATTATTGGACTTCATAATTGCTAATCAACCTGTTAACATTACGCAGAAGCACACAAGTTATGGGAGGTTCTTAGCTAATTTTACATTATTTTGTTTTCCTTCTTTCGTATCGCAATGAACACAGAAACCCTGTATAAATATTCGATTATAACGACGTGATGAGGCCTGCGTGACTATAGCGACTTTAGTTGTAAAATACACAAAGAAGGTACTTATCAATCATATTTTTCCGTCTTGCAATTAAACTTCATTACGTGAAACTCTAACCTAAAAACATGTTATACGAAGTAAAGACTTCCGTATATAACGGCGAAGTTATCTACTTTTGCAATAAATTGCTTTCAGAATTATCAATCATCCTCTAGAAACGTTATTCAGAAAAGTTAGTTCTCAGCTAATTTGGTATCTTTTTACTCTCGTCATTTGCATAACATTATCACAGCATACACGGGTCGTGTCTTTCCATCTGCGAGCATGCGACACGTAGCGTCTACTTATGTGCATGGCATTTTAGTATTTTTAGTTGAAGCGTGCACATTGGCAGCAGTATAATGCGCAGCAGGAAGGCAAACGAGGCGGGCAGGCGATCGTAATATCGAACACTGCACGGTACTGTGTCGCCGTTCGCCGTTCGCCGTTCGCCGCCGCGTTGCGGAATAAAATAAAAGAAGCGCGAAACAAAAACGCGAGGCGGAAAAGCAAACGAGCGTGCGAGCGACACAGATGCGGCGTGCGCGGCGCGCTGAATTTATTATAAACGCGCGGCGTGTAAATACGCGCGCGAGGTGCGATATGCATGCGTGCGTACGCATTGGGCACGCGGGCACGCGACAGGAAAATAGATGCCTGCAGGCGCGTGCGGGGGGCGGCATGTGTGTGTGCGTTGCGGCTGCACGCAGCGTGCGCCTGAATAACATGCATGAGCGAACGGCTCGCGCGCGCACGCCGCTACCGCTGCCACACTCATTACTTATCTACGTGCGCGCACGCCGGCGGCTACTGCTGGCTGCATCCATCCGTATGCCGCATGCAATGGTGTACCCTTCGGACAACCTGCACGACGGAATTCCATTACGCACTCGAGTGTTTGCCTTGACTAATGATTATTTTTCACTTGCATGCCGGTGCACAACTATGCTGCCAATGCGGTTCAAATTATCTGCTCACACATAATTCGATCAATGCTATCGATCGACTGCATTGTCTTGAAATGCACAGGTTGCGAATTCTTTGAAGCAGGAAGGAATTCTTTGTTTATTAAAATATTTCGAAAATACCTTTGCGCTTGTGCGGAACGGAACTCTGTCAAGTTTGGTGCAATTTCTCATTGAAATTTGGCAAATTTTGCAGACGACTACGGTGGTGGCGCATGCAAGTTTAATTTTCATATCTTTTAATATTTTAAACAAATTTCGTATATATTTCGCGCATATCGTGGATGCGTAGCCGCTGTTGAAACTCTGCGGAAGCAGCGACGAGAAGAAAAAACCAGCGAACGGAGAGAAAAAGCGAAAGAAGAGAAGCAAAGTGCGGCTCGCGTGCGAAATAGCGTCGTCGCTACCGCTCCTGATGCGATGCCGCTGCTTATACCGCTAGCCCGCTTGCCATGTCGGCGGCGTAGTAGAACGAGCGACCTCCGCTCGTCACTCCGCCGCCTTTTTTTGCTGAAAGCGCGCGCGCTCGCGCCCGACGCAAGTGGAATGGAATGGCATCGGGCGCATACCGAGTGCCCGCGAAACGACCGCGAAGCATGCGGTGTGCGGTAGTGATGACAGCCGATGCGCGCTTCGCGGGCACTCGGTGCGCTCGTCGCGTTCTCGCTTCGTTTCATTGCGCGTCCGTCGCCTACGCTCGCGCAAGCATGGAAGCGGCAAGCGACGTGCCGGCGTGCCGTCGCGCTGTTTGCGAACGCTGGCGCTGTGCGGCCACCGCACGCGGAGGTGGTGTGAGTGCGGCCCCCCCTCGCGATAGCGCCGAAGGCAGCGCGGCGCCGCACGCTCGGATCCATCCCCTTTAATATCAAAACTCGAGCGAGCGCGCGCGCTATTTGCATGTGTTGGCGCCCGCCGAGTGCCTGCATATATAAATTTATGCGCGCAGTGCGTGCGCCGCACACCGCGTATAATGCCATTGCTGTTTATTGCCGCCTCGCGCCTCGCTTTGCTGGCCAGCCGGCGCTCATGCACGAAATTCACGCACTAATAATACCCCAGCTGCCCGCCGCCGCCGCCGTCGATATTAATTGGTATTTTTGGTATGTGTGCGCGCACGCCGCGATATTAATTGATAACAAGCGCGAGCGCGCTTTTTCCACGCATGCATGCGGCAATCGAGCGGGCGACCGCGTCGAGGTAATGAAGGTGGCGGCGTTTAATAATGCAGTAGGGTGAGAGTCCCGCTTTTTCCTTGCCGCCTCGCCACAAAGTCACGTCAGCGGCGGCTAACGTTACTCCCTTGTCCATGCCAAGCCCCGTCGTGGGGTGTGGATGCACAACACCACAGGCGTCGTCGCTATATACATTTTTTTCCACCGCCAGCCGCCGCTGAAGTATGTAGGTTGAATTTTCAAGTTGATAAGGGGCATGTGCTTGATGTGGCTCTTGTGGTTAGGCGGCGGCTGCGGCGGTGCCGAGCGAAATTACGTTCGCAAAATATGCGTATGCTAAATATGATCTTAAAAACTCGCTGAGAGTATAAATTACAATTACTTGTGCAACGCATGTGCACGAAAAACGAATAAATCGCGCCTGGCGTTGTTGTTGCTAAAACCAAAACCGCATATGATTTTTTGCACGCAGCCGGCCAAAAAGCCGCATGCAGATTCATCGTTGTTTTCCTGCCGCTTTCGTGAGTGAGGTTTTCGCCGAGCGACCGAGACACTTGCCGCAGACAGGTGGCCTCCCACGTCCTGCCTGCCGTTAGAGCAATCAATTCCGCTCCCCGGGCCCCGCGCGCGCGTGCGGCTGCCACCCGCAAATTCGCCGTCGTGCACTTGCCCGTTTTACTGTTGCGCGCCCGTCAAACGCATTACGAGAACGCGCGCCGCGAACAACAACAACACGGACGACCAGCATACGGATGTTGCATATCTGCCCGAGTCGGTAAACAGCAGCAGCAGCAGCAGTGAGCGCGAAACATCAACAAACCAATAACGACCAGCTAGCCAGCAGCTAACCAGTCAGCCAGCCACGCCGATAATGATAATACAGCAAGCGACAACTTTTTTTCTAATTGCTCCGATAATCATTCGAATACTGCACGCATTGCGACACTCCGCAAAACACCCCAATGCGCATAAATAATGCCCCAACCGTCCCCCTCGAGCGAGCAAGCGATGCAATGCGCAAATACAAAAATTCGGATAAAGCGCGTTTTCGGGTTAAATAAATCTGTTAATATGCGTTGCGTATCATTTACTCACTGCGTCCCGTGTATAATATGTTTGTTAGCTAGCTGCATAACATATTTACGTGCATGCGCTGCGTACGTTGCTTGTTCGTATTTAACGAAGCGTACTTTTATGTTTTTTATTCGCCCGTGTACTTTTCATGCAATTTTCAATGAGTTTGCGCCACTACAATTTTATGCGATTTGAATTTTGGCGCAAAGTTAATTAGACGTATTTGTAATGAATAAAGTTTTGTTTAAAATAAAGAAAAAGGCAGTGTGAGTGACAAGAATAACCTTGCAAAGTAATGACAGGCGCGCAATCCACCCGAGGGAATTATTCATCATGGCATTAAGGATGGGCAGTCAGTCGTTCGGTCGGTCGGTCGTTCGTTCGCGCGTGTTTATCCGGACGAAAATGCGTGCGCGGTTTTATCATCCGCGCATTTAGAGTATGCATATATTGAAAGCCGCAGACGTGCATTCACAAGTGCGGCGTGCACGCGCTATGTACGAATACGAATAGAAAGCAGGAGCGGCGGCAACAACGACGTCGGCGGCGGCGGGACGGTTCCGATAAGCGCGCCGCTAATATTGCACGCGCTGTGCGAACGACGAGAAGGCACGCACGAAAACATCATTCGCGTGCGCGCTTCCGTCGCCGCCAATGACGATGACGACGACGACGACGTTGGCGGCGCGACACAATATTCAAATGCGACATGTGCGCACGTGTGCGTGTCACGGAGGTGGCATGTGATAAGAGTCGCATGCGATGGAGTGATAAGACGCAATGTCTGTCCGCACGCATTTGCGCGCTAGGTGTGTTGTTGTTGTTGTTATGCGAAGGAGAGGAGGTGGAGGAGAAGGACGAGGAGGTGGTTGGTTGCTGCGATGGGCCAAAAAGGGCGCCCCGAACAAACGAAGCGGCGGTCACACACATGACGCGTCTGTGGGGGCCAACTAGCCGCCCACCCAACTGGTGCGACCGCAGGCTGCCAGCGCACGCCAAACATCTACCGCGCTAATTGCACGCAATTGGAATCGTGCGCGCGCGATACACGTGCGAAGCGTCGGCCGAACGTTGTTTCGATTTAATTAGCGCGACGCGCGGATGGAAATAAATCAAGCGTGTGATTGCTAATGAGGCGTGCGCGCGGCGCAAACTTTTGAGGACTGCCGACGGGATCGTCGGTGTGATGCGGCGGTGTCGGCACGCGACAGAAGTGCGGCGCCCCCGACGCCCCCGCAGCGCCGCGGGCGCTCGTTTGCCTCTATAAGCTTTCGGGCGGGCTGGCTGGCTGGCTGGCTGCTTGCACGCGCGCGATTAGTGTGCGCGCGTGTTGGTGGTGGGCGCACACGAACGCGCGCGCGAGAGAGCGTGCCGCACGCGGTCGGCAGTAGCGCTCAGTCAGTCGACGGCAGGAGCGCGGGCGGCAGCCAGCAAGCGTTCCACTGCCGTTTCGTAGCGACGCGCACGTCGTCGTCGCCGCCGTCGTTCGCAAGCCGCACCAGAAAGTCATCTTCACCCGTCACGCCGATGTTGCGATGACCGCCAAGACTGGCAACAAGAGTAGGAACGTCGAACCACGCCGCGCCAACAAACCGCTCATGGAGAAACGCCGTCGCGCCCGCATCAACCAGAGCCTCGCCGCGCTCAAGACGCTCATCCTCGACAGCGCCAAGGCCGACAACACGAAGCACTCGAAGCTGGAGAAGGCCGACATCCTCGAGCTGACCGTGCGCCACTTTCAGCGGCACCGCAGTCTGGACACCGTCGGCGTGCACCACTATCGCGCCGGCTATGCCGACTGCGTCAAAGAGGTCCAGCGCTACATGGAGACGCCGGACGCGCAGACGATGATGGTCATGGAGAGCGGCGTCCGACAGCGTTTGCTTCGACACCTGGAGAATTGCGTGTCCGAAGTTGACACGGAGTTGAAGCAGGCGAGCGCACACATTCCGCGTGCGCCTTCCTCCTCGTCCATCGAGGAGCGCCTGCAACTTCCGGCGGACTCGAGCACTCCGCACGAAGAAGTCAACAACAATGCGCACGGCCACCTGCCAATGCCGGGATTGCCTCTGGACGGCGGTCTACCAACCGAACTGCCTTCGAAGATGGTCAAGACCTACGATGGCAATTTTGTCTTCGTGTTACCATCGCATTACCTTCAGCTAGCGACCGCGCTGGGCATCAATCTGCGACCGCAGCCCATGGAAGATGTCCCCATGGTCCAGCAGCCGCCGCCGGAGTCAACGCCAACGGCTACCGACGTGTCCAATGCACCGCTGGCGGAAAAGCCATTGGACTACAGTCGGCTGCCAACACTTCCGGCGACGCAACAACAGCAACAGCACCAGCACCAGCAGCCGCTTGAGGTTGACGATGATGAGCCGTCGGCAGCCGCAGGCGTGCATCGAAGAGAGACCGCTTCCGGCGGCCACGCGCCGGATCATAAACGCGATGATGAGCAGGAGAATATGTGGCGACCGTGGTAGAACGCGTCGCTGCGCAACAACAAACTCACCTCATATTCAACTCCTCTCTCTGAATTGAGACGTACTTTTTAGTTCATGTACATATTATGAAGAACACACATTCTATTACGTGTAAATACTAAATTTGACATTCTTTGCATATATTCTTACTAGGCTTCGAGCTGCATTCACATTACTGTATATTGTATCATAATCTTAACTCTTGTAATATGACTATGTTATTTATTGCCTGTACATAAAATTTGATCTCAAGTTTTAATAAATTATAAATGCTACCTTTGTTTGTTTTGACATCAATTATCATTTTTTGTCATTCAAAACAATTTACTACCTAAACGTTTTAAGTTTTCGAAATTTTGGAATAGAAATCAAATTCCAACATTTCGCGCAATTTGACTTCTTGTTGAGAAATTAACCTGTAACTTTCATGCATCTATTCTTAGTATTCTCATTCATTTTTACTTTATAATAATTATAAACAGCTAAAAAAATAAAAATTGTAAAAACCAAAAATATTTTTGTTTTAAAAAATAATGACTTGAACCCAATTAAAATGAGGAATATACTCATCAAACAATAAGAGAAAAACTTGTTGTACAGAGTTTCTAAGTTGGTTTCATAAAAATTATAATCATGCATCACATAATTAGCAATTGCACAAAAACCGTCACTCTATTTGAATCTAAGAAACTTCGCTCAAGTATTGAAACTTTGTAAACTTTCAAATTTTCAACGCAAAATCGACACTTAGAACCATCTATCGAGTTATAACACAACTCCAACCACATGCTAAATAAGAGTCCTATAGGGTTACCATGGAAATAAGTTAACAATTATTGTGGTAATAATAAAACAACAAGAATAAATAAATGTTTATCTAAATTATAGTGAGTTTATGGTGACAAATTGCGAATCCTCGTATCGTGTCATTTTCTAACATATCGACTCTGACCTTTGCCCGTAGCAAGTCAATCGCACACTTGATAGACTTGTGCCGGCTTGAGAACGTTCTCGAATCGAACGTAACCCAACTCCGTTCTACCACGCGGTTCACTTCCTCGCCGTTCAACACAACTATCCTTAATTCAACGTTTTTACGCATAGTTGATCAAAGTTAAACAACAAAAATGGTATGTCCTTGTAAGACAGCTAGCTTAGTGAACAAAAATTCATATTAGCTTACTTTCCTTCTTTGGAGGAGTCGCAAATCATCCACTGTGTCTTATCACATTGTAAGTACATTGACTTTGTTATAGGCCGGAGCTATCAAGCGTTTATTACCTCTTTTCGACCGCATCCTTATCCAGAAAGCTGAGGCTATCACAAAAACGCAAGGAGGCATTGTGATTCCAGAAAAAGCAACTGAAAAGGTGCTGAGAGGCATTGTAGTTGCTGTTGGTCCAGGTGCACGCAATGAGGTAAAATAGAAATCTTGATAACTAGTTAATTTAAAATATAATCTTATGTTACTGCTTGTATAGGCTGGAAATCATATTCCACCCCAAATCAAAGTAGGAGACCATGTTCTGCTTCCAGAGTATGGTGGTACTAAAGTAACATTTAGTGATGAGAAAGAGATGCATCTCTACAGAGAATCTGATATCCTGGCCAAAATTGATAGTTAAGTTCATCAGCTCCATACACTCCAAAGTGGTTTTGTTATAAATTTTCTGTGTACTACATTGAAACCTCAAATATTACATGTTTGTTTTATGGTTCCAGTAATATTTGATGTCCAATTTGTTGTTTGGAACTGTTGTTCAAATTACCAAACAATTTTTGGCTAGTACTGAGTAGTCACATTTATGTAATAAGTGAAGGAGTATTTCCATATTGTGAAGTATGAATAAAGATGCATTTATATTCTATTACTACTTGGTTCATTTACAACAAATAATATTTGGTATTCCTATGTCTATTTCCTCATGGCTCTAGTCACAACATTGTATAAAGGTTTCTCTAGTTCTTGTGTAAGATTTAATCCATCTGCCTGGGCTGTTTGTTTTGCAGTGTCTGCTAGAGCTTTGAATGTGTATGGTTCCCAACATGCAAGGTCAGCCAAAGTTTTACGATTAAGTTGTACATTTTCTCTTGCTAAAGCCTCTCTGAAGGTGCTGTAGCTTATACCATGTTGATTACATCCTGCTCTTACTCTCTGCTCCCATAACTAAAAGATTCTTTGATTAGTATGTGGACTGTGCATAAGTGTACTTTATACATTTGCCATATCTTCCTTCTTTAATTGCCTTCCTTTAGTTGCATAGACTAATGCACGATGGACATATCTTACTGCGATACTATAACAGTTACGTTTTCTTCCATAGAAGTGCTAGAAATGAATAAATTATGAAGATTCATCAAATGTAAATAGGAGAACTTACAGCAGCCAATTTGAATATACGTCGTTTTCGCCAAATCTCATCTGGTCCGCGCGCTCTAACAAAATTCACTGCAGTTGTAAATACCATTTTATTTTTAGTTGTGCGGCTATTTTCTCAGTTGTGATTGCAAAACTTTTCTAATGACTTCTTTTCGGGAGAGTAGATTGTTTTTAAGTAGGTTAGGATGTGCAAATTTCACCGATCGTGTCTCGTGCATTTCGATTTCAGCCGAACAATCACGAAGTTAAAAACTTGGAATTTTGAAAACTTCTGAAAAAGTTGAAGAGCAATTGTCACCGCATGACGGGTAACAATTGCCGTTTTGAAACTCATCAAAATTTTCTGTACATCATATTCAATTTCTTTTAATAATCTCCCATAAATAAAGCCGTATTACATTTTTCGAACCAATGTCGCTCAGATTATTTAAAAATGGGTACCGCTGCTATGATCATTTCAATCGCATCAATTGGATTCATCTTTCGCGGTCGCCGACCCACAAATCACAAGTTGGACCAAATCCGAAGATTCGAACGAATCTACAAAGCGGAGCGAATATAAATGATTGTATGTTACATAGCTGCAGTAGTTTAATTCTTTCATAACTGTAACATTACAGTGAAAAACGATTTGCGCCTTATTATGGGGTTAGAAACCACGTATAAAATGGAAACAAATTTAGGGAAAAACGAACAACTAAACGCGTATCTTGCGCGAGACGCTAGTGATCTACCTATACGAACAATCAAAGATAGTTTCCTTTCGGCAATTATTCCATTGAGTACCGATGATAAATTACACAATAAGTATTTGTCGAATCTCGGAAATGTTCGTTATGGAAGATTAATCGAAGATATGGATATCTTTGCCGGTAACGCCACTTATTTAATTTGAACTCATTTCAAATTTATCTTGTTCTAGTTATGGTAGTGCAAAAATATATTTTGAATCCAAAAGTACCTATTTATTTACCATCGCCTTACAATGTTGTAACTATTTTAATGGATTCTGCAATTGTTCACAAATACAGCATAGATGTATGTTCTCTCTATTTAAATCCGACATTATTTACTAATTTATTATTCTCTAGTCGAAAGAAGATGTTCGAATTTCTGGTCATATTTCAAACGTCGGACGTACTAGCGCTGAAGTAGTTGTGTGGCTTGAGCAACAGAAATCTAAGGGTAATTGGAAGAATTTTATGCAAGCGAAATTTGTCCTTGCTGCACGAGATGCAAACAATCTTCATGGTGCAGTAATTAATAAACTGCAGCCAGAGAATGCGGTAGAGTGGCATCACGTAAAATCTGCACAATTTTACCGCCAACGCAACGCCAATAAAAAGAATCTATCCCGTCCCACTTTACCCACAGTGCCCGAACAAGCGTTATTACACCAGCTCTATATTAAAGCAACGCATGGCAAACCATATTTGCCCGATGAAGCACTACCCATGGGCTGTAGGTGGTGTAGTGAGACGTCACACTCAAATATTATTTTATCATTCCCAGAGAATCGCAACTTGCACAACACCATATTCGGAGGTTATATAATGCGCCAAGCAATAGAGCTTGGTTTTGCAACTTGTTTTCTCTATACAAAAAGTCGCCCTCGACTCCTTGGCATTGGCGAAGTAAAATTCCAGAGGCCTATTCCAGTTGGAGCTATAATACGTATGCATGCAAAAATTGCGTATATCAAGAAACGCCTTTTGCAAGTGACGATTCGTGCGAATGCAATCAATCATCAAGACGCTACTGAGATAGCAACCAACACGTTCCAGTTCACGTTTGAAGTCGCCAATGAAGTGCAAGACGTATTCCCGCGTACATATGCGGAGTCTATTGAATTTATAGACGCCGCTCGCAACATGGAAACAATGCTTAAGCTGAATAAGACACCGTTCCACTATATAGACTTTAACAAGATGTAAAACACAGCCTACTAAAACAAACGAGATTAAACGTTTTTATCTAAATCTTCTCATTATTAACACTGAATTAAAATTATTGTATTCGATGCTCCGTTCTTGGGTTTAACGTCGCAGGAATAGGATAATGCATCCTCTTGGGGTTACGCGTATAATGCAGCAGTAATTCTGATTTCCTTATTAAAAAGACCAGTTCTGCATAGAGATCCTCTTCGACCACGAATAATTTGTACGCGCGAGCTACGTAAATGTATTTGCACAATAAGTGTATGCGATCAGGACATGGCATTTCTTTAATCCAAATTTTGTTCATCTTGTGACGTATGAAAGTTGCCGCGAAACTCATTGAAATTGCAAAGTACACGCTGTACATCCATATTATTCTTAAATAAATGAAAAATATTCATATTTTATCTAAATAAATTAAAACAAACTCGTAGGGCAATCAGAAAATTCGGAAAAAACTATAAAGAAAGCATTAAGAGCAAAGACTTCATCACTTCTTGCACCTGCTAAAATAAACGATAGAAATGGGACATCCATCAAATAGAATATATAATTATAAATATTTGTCATTCACGCTTAACTTGATTTGACTTAGAAATATATGTATTATACCTGAGTAGTCCCTATTTAACATTAGGTGTAAAATTGGCGTACAACAAGGAACTGGTGTAGCACTTAGACTTAGGCGTGCAATATAGCAAAGTCGGCTTATGCGTTTAAGCAAAAAGCACATGTTTCCAAACTGGCAAGTGTGCGCTAAAAAATTAAATAGAGATAACACATTATTCTGGTGCATCGGGATCGTCATCGCCCGCCTCCTCAATCGGTCGCGTCCATTTAATGAGTGTTTCTGGTGACCGATAAAGAAAGACTAATTTGGCAAATAGATCTTCCTCGAGCGCAAATTCTCCAGCCTCGCGCACCAAGTACACATCGGCGCATAATTGCAGAACGCGATCCACGTTCGGCATATCGTCGAACATAATCTTGAAGCAGATTTCCGAAAAGAAGCCCCGCAATACACGACTTGCTACGAAAACGAGTGTTGTGTAGAGTCCAATAATTCTGTACGAAAAAAATTCATTATCATTTCACATTTTATGATTAAAAATCTTAGTAGCACTTACAAAACTGGATGGATTGGATCAGGAGGATAATTAGTTTCTTGGGATTATTCTTGCAGGGATGTAGCGCGTTTGCAGGAAAGGATAAAAATATGGAAGACACTACTAAAGCAATTTCTATTTAAATAAACTCACCCTCCACCTGTGATCACATTGAGAGTCGCTGGGAAGATTTTATCATTAAATGTGTACATCATAAATGAATTTTTATCCGCGTCGGGCAAATATTGTAAGTACTTTTTATAGTTGAAATCATTTTGAACCTCTTCAATAGTCCACCATAGTTTATCCATTTGCATTGAAAGTTTAAGCGTTACATTGCGTAACGCGTTCGCACTCTCATCTACGATTAAAAATTTAGTAACTGACAACTATATTTATGTAATTAATATTAAATACCAGGATATGGATCCATAAACTGAGTTAATACATCTGTTATTCCGCGGTTTGTAACTTTGACAAATTTCGGGAACATATACTTCAGTAATATCGAAGTATTAGAAGCAGGTTGTGTTAACATGCGCAAAAAATTTTCACGAATGGGATTCGTCATGTTTGGAGAATCTTCAATTTCATCGACAATTTCCTTACGCATTACACCGTTATCATCCTTCGAATTCGTTTTATGCGAAATTTCATACATCATATGCAATCGTAATTTCGGCGCTGAACGTACTTCTTCAATCATTCGCTCTTTATCCGGTGGAGAAATACTCCAAACAGTCGCTGAATCAAAACTCAACTTAACTGCGGCGACGTCCGAGTAGATATAGTTATTAAGCAATGTAGTAGCCTCTCGATGTCTTATGTATCGTTGCTGCATTAGGTCAAAATCTTCTTCGCTAAACCTAAACTCCAATTAAAACTCGCTCTCTCAAGAACAAAACTGAAAAACTTACTGAAATATTGAATTCGATTGTGCAGAAGTCTTGTAAAATGGTTCGTACGGGCCCAAACGTAAAGAAAATGTCACATCATATGGCGTATTGGATTCACCAACGGCATTACCGAGAGAAAAGAACACGAGTGGGAACCAAATGGCTCCAACTATGAGAAGAAGCACACAGCCGCCCATTAAGTATTTTGTGGTTCCCTTCTTTTTAACGCCTCGTGGTTGAGGGTACTCTTCTTCCATATATCTTGAGCACTAAATTCATATAACAATACATTATCATCGCATTTAAAATAAAAAGAAAATATTACTTTTAGTTGATAAATGTGTGCAAATATATCTTCCATTTTAACCCAATCGAAAACTGTCATCGATGTATCCGTCCACATCCAATCCATAATTGTGCGAAGCTCAAAGAGGAACGGCACAAACATAAATGTTTTAAACATAGTTAGATTTAGAAATCCGTATCCTTTACATATAAAATTTCCTAAAATCCTCGCAGGATAGCCACAACGTATCTGATATGCTGATAATAACAAATAGAAGCATTTCACCATATAGTACATTTGTGGAGGAATTACTGAATTAACATTTCTGTAAATAAATAATTTCATTATTCCATGCTGTTTGTCTGTTTAAATTATTTCCAACACTAACCTTTCCGTCATATATGGGAATATAATAAACAGCCAAACGTGCAGGAAAAGTATCTGAAGAAACTGGAAGATTATTTTTGCGACGATATTCTTTCGTAAAAATATTGCGCGATCAACAATAATTAAAATAAATTGGGAAATCATCATAACTAAAAACAATGCAGGCACACGGTTGTCCTGAAGGACTGCAGCAACACTGCCTCCACTTTGCTGAGACTGTTAAAACAATAAGATTATTTCACATCAATCAAAATATCAATGTCTTTACCCCAAATGCAGAAAATCCAACTATAATGACAAAAAAGTTGAAGAAATCACACAGAAACATGTAAGTGTAAACGTCAGCAGCGACACGAGAAGTCGGATCAAATAATTGTGAAAAGAATTCTTTGAAGTTATCATTGTACCTTTCAATGCTATGCAAACATTAGAAAATGAATAAATTATTATTCAAATGCAAGTAAAATAGCACTTACATCATTTTCACTGACGAAGGAAACATATCTCCCGGATGATTAGACGAAGAACTCAACAAAACCATTTCATCTTCTGGTTCATTAGAGCCAGACCCTTTCCTAATAAAATAGCAAGAATCAAAATTCGCCTAACTTTAATCGTAATGACTATAAACCGTAGATATATTTTATCACACGTTTCTGTCGCCACAAAAGTCATTGAATGTCCGCGATATTTTTTTGCTTTTACTTTAAAAAACTTTCGTCGTCTCTCGTGTGTTATTATTCTTCGAATTATTGTTAGCGAGGCACTTAAAAACCATCTATTTCTTACAACTGTACCAAATCTTTATCGAAAAGGAACAAGGAATAAGGTTTATTATTTTGGATTGTTTTAGCACCTAAGAAAACTCACCTAGAACTCGGTCCCTTTTTTTCCGGTTGCAATTCATGCGAGTGTAATTCACCATCTCGAAGAGTGTACTCGCCGTCTTTGTAAACTTCAGTGTGTTCATAAGTTAAATGCCAGAGTCCTAGACATTTTAGCATGTATCGATGAAAATAGACGACGAGTAAAAGTATCAAGTCCCACAGCGCGTAGTTTTTCTTTCGTTCAATTCCAATCATGCTGGTTATATCAAGTGTATTCGGTTCATCGACATTCCACGGTATCAATTTAAATTGGAAGATGCATTTCAGTATCACAATTACCTTACGGGAAAATATAAATTACTCATTTGAACTTTCGCTAACCGAAGTTATTTCCTACCTGCGTATATGCGATAATTGTCACCCAAAATGTTTTGCTCGGCCGGGGTACCGTTAATGTACCCCATAAGAATACCATCATTGGCAACGGCAATGATATAAACGTGGCATTCTTAATTTGATTCAAAAATATGATAAAGAAGCACAAAAAGTCGGAATGCCCAAGAATAATATACCAAATGCTCAGCATGAGTTGATAGATTACTGGTTGATCCGCTGAAGACATTTCCGCTTGTTTAGTATCACTAAAATAGCCATAATTTTTGTACCACGTGTATGCAAAATACGAGTATTTATGAAAAGTGAGTAATTTCAAGGTGGTTGAGAAAAGCATTATGGTGTTAGCGAATAGTTGAAGCGAAAAGCATTCCCAGAGTGTTCGTGTTCACACAACAGAATCACAAACGACTAGCTTGGTTACCTTCCAGGGGAATCAAGTCCACGCTCCATGCTCGGGGCTAAGATGCGTATTTCGGGGATAGTGAACACACTCGCCTTGCGTCTATAGCTAAACACATAGCTAACAAAACTACCTCACTACTTAAGTCATCAGCACACAGCAAACATGTTAATTCATCTAGTACTACACCAAGTATGTACTACTTGTGTATAAAACGTTAGAAAATCAGGATGCTATAAGTACAAGAAGGAATAAAAACCAATATACCTTTCCTGGGTGGCGGCATAATCAGGCGGTGTATCGTGTGTTTGGGGTTTTGTATCTACGTCGGTGGCAATAGCCACCTGCTTATCACTGTTGCTACTACATTCATTCACCCTAAATGCATCAAGACAAAATAAACAATACACCAGTTAGTTAACCATCATTCCCCAAATATCTACTACGATTCAAATAATTCGATCAGGATTGCAAGAGAAAAACCGGTGATAAAAGTTTGTAAGTGCGCAAAAGCAAGGGCTGACCTGCTACTTTGATCACTAAGCACTAGAATGTACGAATCTGAAGGACTACAACTTCCAAAGGACGATACTAATTGTTCATTATTACCGCTATGCAACAGATACAAGTATCCAATTGTTATATTATTAGTTTGTGTGATATGTAAAAAGATTTATGTGACATACCTGGAGGAAATAAGCGTATGTGCTTTATACGCTGGTTTCCATACGTAATTGGGCGCTTCTCGCGTTCCATTGGTATAGTCTGTGGATTCCTTCAGGATGCGCTTTTCGTTTGTTAGCACTCGAATCACATAGCGATGATCCTTCGAAAATTTGTACAAGAACCTTGATAAACTGTACGTCAAACTTTGCATGAACTGGTACACAAACAAAATCATATTCATAATTTTCTGTTTGATGCTGACTTCTGGAAAATTAATAACATATTCATTATTTTTAGCTTTGTTGCGCAGAAAAGTTGTAAAATTACTTTGTTCTTCATCCGATGTATCGAATGGTTCCTTACTCGTGCTAGGCTCAGGTTCTTCAAGTTCTCGATCCTCTGAACGTGGTATCTGTGCGAGTAACACATATTAGATAATTGCGTGAAACTCATAATTGAACTAATAAATAAATATTCCCATCATGTATTAATTGTTAGTAAGATTTGTGTTTGATGGTAATTATCCTAGACCTGGATGTACAGTTGATATGACCTAAGTTAACACATAAAATTAAATGTTACATACTCGCTCGACGTTCACAGCCGGCGGCGCCGAATAGGGCATCGATAGCTGTGAGATACTCGAATGTCCTTGCTCTGGAGCTGTGCTGGCTCTTCGTTGTCTCAGTGTCGTTGCTACGTCGTCCTTAAGTGATTTACTAATAAACTATAAATGAAGCCCCACGTTATTTAGCGTTAGTATTAAACACACAAACTAGGCATGCAATGAATCGGACAAGAACAAATTCCATTGCATGCGCAAAAGTACAACCAATTACTCACTTCGCCAACGGTGACGTGCGAATGAGTGAGCTCATCTTCAATATCTTCAGGCTTTTCCAGATCTTCGAAGATATCTAATTCTTCATGTTCGAAATCATCAAACATGTAGTAATCTCCCGAGCGAATCGCTAGATAAATCCAGAAATTAGCACACATCATACGTAAACTCCGCATAGGATTAAGAACTTTTTACAGTTTGTACAAAATTTTATACAATTACAAATGCATGCACTAAATTTGCCAATTGGTATGTGTTTGGAATGTAATGTACTCATGTTCTTAATGTTCACTCAATGTGTGGTATAAACTAATGTGTATTTACCCGCTTTGTATGACTTTGGCTCCTTGCGTCTGTACAGAGGCCTATTAGATTTTGGATAAATTGTATCTACAAAAAAGACAAGAAAAAACAAAGAAGAAGCGAAAAGCCTAACTTATGTACACAGAGAAATTATAAATCGAAGACGAGGCAAAATGTACAATATTGCTGCAATGTAATAAACATCGAATGACATAAACGAGAATTACATGTATGATGGCTCATCGGCGAGCGCGAAGAATACGATATCACACTCTGACGCGGTGTGCATAGCTTTCCGGCCATCCAAGGAGGACCAATGAGGCTCTCTTGGCGTTCCACAACAGTTGTTTGCTCGCTGACTTCCGCATAAGGTGGTGCGTCATCATAAGGAGGAGGAGAGAACACAGGAAAACTATCATCCGGACTGGGTGGTCGCGGGTTTAGTTCGGAATTTGGTGGAGAACTAAATGATATACGTTGAGGATCAAGGTATGCTTCAAGAGAGCCGGTCATTAAGGCAGAGAAGGGCGACGGTGCATTAGTTTGATTTAATTGTGAATTGGTAGTAGTTTGTGGAGTTTGCGGTTGTGGTTCGGGTTCTTCTTCGTCGATTGGCGTATGATAGCCAGCAGGAGTGGTTGTGTGTTGTGAAGCAGACACACACGAACTCATTGAAGGCGTACGCGTAATATTCAATTGCTCTGAGATTTTCAATTAGCTTAAAAGTACTTAATTCTACAGTAAACACTTACCGATGTGATGTGTTTCAGGATCCTTGTAGGATGGTCCAAGTATTTTCTGTTGATTCGCTTTAATGCGATCCATTTTCGTTTTGATTTTCTCAATAATACGTTTTTCCGCTGCATCCTGGTCAATCATTCGTTTCTCTCGCAGCTCCTCGATGAGTTCTGCTCCCCGCGATGCCAAAATTGCAGAAGCCTTACTTTCATTGACAATATGGAAAAAGTCATAGCTGTGGAAAAGTCGACGCTGCAGGATCAAAAACGCAAAACACGCACCGTCCCATGCTAAACCGACGTATTCCCGTGGCACAACGCATTCCTCATCAGGATTGAGACTCAACGGTATATAATTCGTCTTAAACTTTCGTAAACAAAATATGCCCAACAGTTGGATCACCCAGCACGCGTTATCCTTCATGTGGTCGTAGAACACACAGCCCACAAATTGCAGTACGATTTTAACCACAATTACTAACACATTAAATAAAACCAAGTAGTTCCACTTCTCTAAAATAATATCCAACGGTCTCAAATATATATCCGATCCAATCCATAAGAAATAAAATGATCCAATGAGATATCCAAGTGAAAATACATTAACGCGATTCGCCCCAGCCAAGAAGACAATCGCCAGCGTTATCCATATCAACGGCAGGAAGAAAATACGTTTAAAAATATCCAAGTACGTCCGGCTGAAGGTGATAAAGTCCGGGAATGGATTGCTGAACGGATTATTCTCAATATTCTCGGTGATTTCTTTATTCGAACCACCTACGTACTCATCCCCTTCATATCTTCGCTCAATGCGAAACACGAGCGACTGTCTGTAAACGAGAATCAAAAGGACAAAATCGCATATGATTTTTTTAGCTGCGGGGGGATAATCTCGATCCATCAAGAATCCCCATTCTTGAACCTTCCGTAGAATATCACTGGAGTTCCAAGGATAATTTATACACACGTCGGGCGGCAGACCAATTACCATAAAGTACTGTATTGGTATAGCCAAGGCCAACGTAACAAGGTACACATTCCAGAATTTTGCAAGTGTCGGTCGTTTAAGGCTGAAGAAGGTTAGCAAAAATAATGAATACAACAGCGCGTAAAAGTCCATGCGTAGGCCAATTACAGCAACGGTTGCAATAAGGCAAATCTGTAACATTAGTATAAGATTATAACCGATCCTAACTCATTTTTAGCTAAATATACTTCAACTCCCAGACGATAGAACATAAAATTGCACAAATACATCAAGTATGATTTGAGATTGCTATGTGCATTTCCGATACGAATCTTCGGGAATATGAAATATGGGCGCGCTATTGATAAGCCCAACGATGCGCGATAATTTTGTTGGCGTACATTAATAACGCACCAGAACGTAACAACAAGTATCATTACGATGTTCCATTTAACAGATTCCGGTACATCGCGCCCATTTGCAATCTTGTAATAACCGATCCATTCAGCTGTGTTATTCTCGTAAATTTTCGTTTCGTTGCCATTCGTTATCTATAATCATCAAACCATGAATTATAACAAGAAATTCGAAATAGTTAAACATACTTCACAAGTAACATTCCAATTATTATGTTGTATGTATTCAATTTGATAAATCATCCGAGTAATTAACATCACTGATGATATAAAACTTGTCATGTAAATACTCAAGTTCACCATTTGTTTACCAATGGTTGAACCAAGCACCATTAAAACGACGATAAAAAAGTGAATAGCACAAACATCTTTTGCAGTGACAATAATTGCGACAATCATCACTAACTTCGGCATGTGTATCTCCAATGCCAGACAAATAAGATTGAATACAAAGTACAAACCGCGACAGAACCGCCTAAATTTCCGGTGGACTTGTACAGCAGATATATCTAAATAAAATCTTATATAAAAATCAATCAATTAATAATATTTATCATACTTTCAACATTAGTGAGATCAATCTCTTCATCTTCCGATTCCGGTTCTTCAATATTAGCTCGTCCTTGTCCGCCTTGCGCGGAACTCGCAGCTTCCGATTTTGTCGAATCCGCAACGCCAGAAACAGGCTTTGTCATTTCCAAAAAGTCCTTATGAAAATAATGCAACTGTATGGCCGTAATAATAACGAAACAGGTTGGTGTTACGAGCCGTATAAATAACTGTTTTGTTTGGTATTTTTCAAGACCAATATCCAATTGCCTGAAACGAATTCATAAAACTCTCCTCCAATAAAATCCTTGCAAGGATTTCAACTTACTGTTGCTCCGAGACGTGCAGATATTTCTCCCAATAAATGTTAAAATTATCAAATTGATATGTGTAGATGAGGACGAGTATTATCATCGAGTAAATAATAACGGTCAATAAGAATCCGAACATTATTTTACGCCATAGTTTAAACGAGAATTGGAAGCAGAGTAAGAAGATTAAAAATAGAAACATATAAAGAATTCTGAAGCTGGTCATTCGTTGACCAGTTATGGCTACCCAAAACAGAATAATAGCAACAATCCAAATCCAAGTCCTGGTCAAAAAGCGTTTTTGAAAAGCCATGATCTGTCTCATCACGTTGTACGCCTTCTCATCATCCTGCGGAACACCTGAATAAAAAAAAAATTGAAAATAGTACGACGCCTAAATGTGGAGCGTAATTCATTCGCATTTTGTACACAGATTTCAGTCAGTATAGTAAGAACGTGGTGCATTATCGAAATGTTGAAATAAGGTCGTTAAAAACGCACAAAAAGCCAAAAATCGTTCCAAAAATATTTACAGTCTGGCGTTCTATAAACTATTTGAAAAATCGGCTGCGTTGTACTTCTACGTTTGCTATTGTTACGATAAACAAAAACTCATCAGAGAGACAGAGAGTATGAGTGTGAATTGCGAAACATCAAAATACCTTCGTCTGGTAATGCGGTTTTGATACTTAAACTATCTGTATTAGTTGATAAATAAGCTGCTTGCTCGCTTAGTTTCGCGGGATAGACTTTCTGCGACTTTTGATTGTCAGTCAAGAGTCGCGAGACATGATCAACTCCTGCAAAACGCAACACTTGCACAACGTCTCTCAACGGTGGTTAGCGTACAAATAAATACAAACAAAATATCACAATAACTCCGTTTAAGCTAATCGTTATCACATACCTGTTGCCGCCCCCACGGTTAGTTGAACCGGTGCAAATATATCGGTTAACGCTGAATTTTGTCGCGCTTCTTTGCGCTCCTTCATGTATTGTCTTAACGTGACCCAAAACATCACCGTGTAGAGGCATTTGACAAGCAGAGAAACATAAGGATTCTCTGTATTCCGCACGAATCCAATTTGCGGTAAGTCCCAACCGGCAATCGTGGATGGTAGTTCATCTTCTGTAAGGTCCATGGAATATGCGTACGCCGAAACCAGAAGAAACCAAGCGTAGAGAACAAGGAAAGGACTCGAGCGCAACGTGTGCTTGCGCTGATTAGGCACCATCCACAAGAAACTAGACCATAGAAGTAGTACAAAGGTGATCCAACTGTGATATGTGATACTCCACACCTATACAAACACATATCAATCGCACCTATGCTTTTACCATGCACTAAGTATCAATTACCATCATAATTATATTCGTTGCAACATACGAAGTGCGTATACAAAAGAGTATGACGGCTTCCATTGCCAGGATGAATTTTTCGAAACAGCTGACCGATTCGTCCACCTCAACGTCGTCTAAATTATCTGTTTTCCAATCTATTTAGTGAAAGATCGAGGATAAGCGTGGAACACAAACGAGTAGTACTTACTTTCCGCGTCCTGCATGGGAATGTCCGAGTCAGCAGCTATAATCACACTGCCAGTGGAATCTTGTATCATCGATGGTACCTTCGAATTATATAATCGCTGCCGTCCATCATGCATCAACTACAAGAGAATCGCACTTGAAATCTCCGCATTTCCTATAAGTTCCTGCTTGGCTATGATTATTTTTGTGAAAGCAAAAGTGGTCAAGTAAAGAGTGAGTGATAAATCAAAGAGCAAAACCGCTAAAGAAAATAAAAGAAATCATACGTACGGGTGTGGATTCTCCAATATGTTCCGTACGGCGTTTGCGCATCTAAAAGAATCCATCGAGAAAAGATGGGTAAAATCATAGAGGGAAAATAACACATAAACTCATAGAGAAGCATAGAAAAGCTAAAATTGCACCATGAGCAACAAATAAAATGTGTTTGTTGGATTAATTAATTATGAGTAAAGCACAGAATTCTTACGCGAACTTTGCGCGTGGCATTCTGCCATCGAGTGCGCGTTGCAGAACGCCTCAGGCGCCTGTCGGAGAGCCGTTGCGATAGCTGCCTGCTAAGCGGCCCTTTATTAAAGCTACCGCCTTCTAAACGTGAAAAGGTGCCCTGCTTAATGGCTGGCTGTTAATAATACACACAATTCGAGATGATCGATCCATAACATGTTATTACAACACCATCATTATTAAGAGCTGAGTGAGTCAGACGAGCATCGCTCATGATTGAATTAGTTAGTATTGCGGGGGAGCACATACAGGGAGATACTTACGGCTGGCTTGAATAATTGACGCGACATCACGGCCATCGCAAAGTAGAGGATCAGCAAACTGATAACGTTTGCATACTCGGTCCATCGTTTCGACGTGTACTCAAAGACGCGCACGTCTGCATCGCAATTCACGTACATCATTTTAGAGATACCAAACCATCTAAAGATACACAACAGCAACAATTACATTCTAGGCTCATAAATTTATTTCGCGTGTTATCACCTTGCATAATTGCTATCTTCCGACAAGTACAATTGCGGCCATTCGGTTTGATATGCGTAAAGGGTATAAATATGAAAGAAAACAATAACCATCAAGATCTTCATGACAATCGCAAAACCCTTGTGCAGGGAACGGAAGCATCCGAGCCATGTGGCTATTGATAAGAAAACTAAAAAGTAAACGCCTCCTGGAATGGATGGCTTAAAAATTCCGGCTAGGCACAATGTACATATCACAACTAATTTCCCTATACGAAATAAAATGACAATTAGACCATATGATTGAAACACAACTAAATACTGGCACTTACCAATATTGATGAATAAATTAATGTACGCTTTGCGATTAACTAATGAGACTTTCTGAAGTCCATCCTCAGGCTCCACAGGGGTGCGCGTGAGTTTCGCAAAGACAATATAGAAGACAATCGATAGTGGTAGCATTATGACCTCGGGCATGATCCATAGTAGAATTGTGGGCGCATCCAATGCATTCAGTTTCACTAAACCAACCGTGCGCAGGATGCGCTCGACGAGATTGCATTGTTTGATCGGCTCCCCGTATGGCCCGAATTCCCACAGTAGCAGCAGATGAAAAACAATTATACCCAAAAAGACGATCAACGTTATCATAATGAGGAGTTTAAGAAATACTCCAGTGCGTCCTGACATGGACGATCTCGTTGGCACGGGGAGCGATGCTGACACCAGCATGAAAAGCAGGTACACACCGGAAATGATGCATGGACGAAAAACCACACCTGAAATAAAAATGGTGCATAAGCATTATCATAACTGTCCACAGCGTATCGTTATGCCCATCATGCATCGTTATCCTGAATTCGCCGCTTGTAATATATGGGCTAAGGTTACGCCGTTCAAGTGGCGCGCAACGATAATAAGTGTGCCATCGTCGCTATATTTGCAATCTCGTTCCATTGACCGAGTTTCCGTATTCGCGTTTGTTTCGTGTTATGATTATTTTCCGATACCACCTTTCCTCGTCGGTGGCAGGACGGCTGTGTTTTAGGGAATTCTGCTAACATGACAATGGGACTCGCCGCCACCGCCGCAGTCAATCAAGTCGCGGCGTGCGCGCGTGGGGCAGGCGAAGAAAGTGAAAAGAGCACGTACACACCGAAACAGCGTGCGCCCATCACACAAATGAAACGCTATTCGCGTGGCATTTAATAAATTAGATGGGGTTGTCTCATGTAATGTGCAGGGTGTTCACGCATCCGCATGCATTCCGTGCCCTCAAAAGATTTAAAAATACGTTATTGTGTTGTAACATTTAAGTTGACACACTTTAGAATAATGTGAATATATTCAACGCGTTTCCATTTTTTCTTCTCTTTATATCTATTTTTTCCTCGACTTGCGTACACGCGCGCCAGGGAAATACTTACAAAGTAACCCTTAGTAGTACGAGCAATATGTCGCAAACGAATGCCAATTTCATGTTCGATCCACAGCAACATTAACGGAACATACGGTATTCCCTGTTCTCAGCGACAATGGACTTGCCTAATAAGCACCTCTATCAATCTATCTATTTTCCGTAAAAACTATACAAAGAAAAATGTAACAACTAAGATCTAATAAACCATAACATCATTCAATAATAATGATAACAATTTGCATGCAGTTTAAAAATAGTTCGCAATTATAATGAACGCTATCAACAAAAACAATGCATAACTGATAAACATTGCCTACTTAACATGTATGATGTCATTTCACCGTGTAATAAATGAGTAAATGCCATTGTTTCACAAAACCATAAGTTTTTTTTGTTTCTATAGGCAGCACAAACAAAAGCCCAAAGCTTTGCCCACAAAAATAAACAGACATTCCTGATGTATCCTCTTTTGCTCCTACATGTTGAAATTTGAGATCTAAATTAAGATAAATTAAAGCAAGTTGTGTTACTTGTATGTAAACTAAGCATGCAAGTATCTATTAATGTTTCCGTTTTATTGTGAATATATTTCGAAAGAAAAAAATGTGAATAAATAATTTTAATAATGTTTCATATTTGTTCAGAATTATAATAATTTATACCTTCCTACAATTTACTAATCAAATCCGCATGGCTGAATGTAAAATTTATTTATTATCAACATAATATAACGTGATAGCATAAACTTAAAAAACCGCTTCGTCTATAAATAGATAATGACTGGAATATAAAGCACACATGGCCCAATGTGCATAGAAATAATGTCGTTTAAATAAATTTCTTCCTGTTTATGCATCACTCGTTTCTTTTAACTAAAATGACGTACTGCTACAATCCATTACGCATTTTAATACACATATTTTTATATCGTATTCATTACATCGTAATGCACAGCTGCACAAGGAATAACGTGTTGTAATCGAAGGTCTTTTGCAATTTACACTGCATTTTGAGTGAAGCTATTTTAACCTTTGAATCGTTCAAAATGCGCAAGTTATCAGCATAAACAGCATGCAAAATGTGATCGAGTGACATCATCGTAAATATTATTGTAATTTTTAATGAAAAACAAGAAGGCGATCCTGATTTAATACGTTGACTGCCAAGACACTTTGTAACAAAGTCTCCATGGGTCGAGGGTGGGTGCCGCTACACAACGTATACTGAAAAAGCGGATGTTGCCAGTCTGTTCAGAATATTTGGTGTCACCCGAAGTTGGGTGACATGGCAGTCAACGTGTCAAGGAAATCAGTTAATTAATAAACGGGGTACATCTAATTTATTTTCTCATCTCGTCGATACTCATACGGCGAATGAAGTGGAAATTTGTTAGTAACTTAAAAAAGTAAAAACTCAAACTTAAAACAACAAAACCTAACATGCCACATATAGTAAGCAGTTCCCACAACTTTACAGTGCATCAGAAAAGTTTCAGAACAATTCAAATTGCGAATGTACATTTATGACGATAAAATGAAAAACAAGCAACAAGGACGATTTGGTACATTATACTTACATGTTAAAATCAATATTGGCATCACAATGCGAAAGAGCAATGCGGAGAGGACGTAGTTCACCATCTTGACTTTTAGAGAGTTGTTGACTTCCTTGATTCAACTGAAATATTCCAACCCTAAGGAAGGATATCTGGAAAGCAAACAGACAAATAATTAGGTAGTTACTTCTAACGATGACAATGACAAAACAATAACAACATTAATTAGATAGTAAAAATTAATTAAATTCGTCATTAGCAAACGAATCTAATTGCACTCCTTTGCTAATCAATCATCTATTACTCATAATGCATTAACGAATTTATCAAGAATCAAGAACGGAATTCTTGGTATTATCAATTACATAAATAAACATTGAATCAACTCATTTTCGATGAATACTTGTCAAATGAAACTGAGTAATACAGCAACCATCTCGCTGCTCAGTTCATTGCATCACGATGTCATCTTAATGCGTTTTGCTAATATTTACAAAGTAATCGCGCGTAATAAAAACGTTTATTTACGTGAAAGTAAAAGTCCCTTTCTTTCGCCATTCTCTTGCGCATCATCATCCGCATTGTGACCCGCCGCTGTTTGGAAAGGGCTGGGTTATTGGGTTAATTGCTTTTCGTTCGGCGAGCGCGTCGCTCAATCCGCCACGCGGCGAGTTCAATCATCTATGATTGAATTTTAACAGCGTTGATTTAATCCTCACATATCTAATACTAATTCCAAATCATGAATGAATGTGACTCAGAGACCTAACTACGGCCTTCAACAGTTGAATTCGGGAATTCGTAATTAGCCTTGTTGCTTATGAGAAAGGTTGTCAGCTTCATTTTAATAAATTCTAATGGCCAGCCACATAAGTGTTTCCTTTGTTTTGACCTTTACAAACAACATTAATCAACCTAATACTGCATAATGAGCAATAAAATGAATTTTGAAAAGTTTTGAAGTTTCTTTAAAGAGCGACCCCAGTGATAGACATAGCAACTAACGAGTTAAAAATATTGTGGTCATTTCTATATTGGTTTTGAGGTTATCAATAATAATGCCAAATGTCATGATACCAATTAGATTCGAACATTAACTTAATTATTTACCGCATTTACGATGTAAATATTATGACTGCTATTAGTCTGTCCAACTTTGCTGTCCACAAAATTCGTACAGAAAAAAATCCAGGTGTGTCATGATTTTCTCGCCTTAATTAATTCAGTTTTTCCACGCTTTTGAATACCCAAAAGTTCTATAACGCAGCGCAAATATGCGAAAAGCATGCAAACAGCAATATTCCCATATTTGCATTCATACGACCGTGTAACATGAGTGCTCCTCCGTTTGAAAAACTCACCCTGACTTTTGCAGTCCTGCAGTCTTGTTGTCTCTTTCAGTTTCCTGCATATCGAAGCCAACAAACTGCCCTAACTGACCGTACATCATCAGCACATCCGGCCTCGCATTTTAATAGAACACACGCGACATTTGCGATTTTAATCACGCGAAAAGCACAACATAGTTGAATTACCATCATGGACAATACGTCTATGTTTACAACGCATGCATGTGCAGGACAAATGAAAATTAACACACGCAAATGGTTAACACACCTTAAAAATCACAACGGCTGCATCGATATCAATTCTTTTCTATATAACTTTTGTGTTATCACTAGACTGATTCGCAGATGGATAACTGACAATCAACATCAGATATGACTGCAGGTGCATTACAACAACAATTACTTTACCTGAATTGTAACAATGCACTGGTGCATTTGCACCGCGGGGTTTGATTTGTATATTTATCGTCTTTTACGTTATAGTAGATCCTACAAGACTTACGCAGGTTATGTTGCGGAAAAGCAGATGATAATTCCTATGGCACTTGGTGATGAAGTACACATTACAAGCGATTAATGTATATCCTACTTGCACTTTATGATTAAAACGGCCGCGTTAATTATTATTACACTTCACTGTTGTAATCATAGCACTTCAACCGGTATCTCACTGTCTTTGAGAAACCTAAACACATGCTTTAACCGCCCCAAACGACGGCCAGCTGACTCACAGGACTGAGCAACACTGAACCTGCAACAAACTTGCTACTATCCCGTTACAGCATGCTATGTCCTTAGTTATGCGCATGCTGCTGGACGATGTGTCTGGGTTGCCTATAATACTTTGGTGGTAATTTAAATTCAAATAAGAATTTTATTTAAAACTTTGTTACGAAAAGAACAATTTTAGACAAAACAATTATAATTGTACTAACCTCTCATTGTTGCAATTATTTTTTAAACTTTTTAACTTTAACTTAGACTATCATAAAATCAACTTTAAACTTATTCATTGCAGTTGAGCCCTTAAGCTTTATATAAAAATATAATTATTTACTTGGTTATAGCTTCTAAATTTTAAATCAATATAACAATTATTAGAATACTACCAGGAACTTGAGATTTGAACTATTTTAAATTGTTGTTAGTCATCAGATTTGAACACACACACTTGTTATAAAATTATTCACTTTGTGAACATTACAAAAATATTATATCAATCGAATTAATAATAATTTCTTATATTATAGGAACTTTCGTTGTTTCAAAATCACTTGCGACTTATTGTACTATAATTCTCACCTTACTTCTCATATAATCGTTTGCCATAAACACGAAAATCTACATCGTATTCATCGCAGGATTTAATTACATCGCCACTAAATTGCAATAAACAAAAAGTCTCGGCGAGTTCCTGCCTCTTCCGTTCGTAGCGTTGAACAAACTCCGGGCAGAAATTCTTTGAAGTTTTTGGGATATTAAATTCGTCATTTTTAATAATCGCCTGATAACCAATCCACGAGAGTACTTTCAAAGGGTCTTCCGCAAGGCTCTCTCTCATAGAATCGAGAATCGCCACTTGCTCGTCCAAACTACGATTACTATTACGTTCTTTAATTGCATCAGTAAGACGTTGTTTCAGATTCTTCACGATTTGCATATAATGTGCACAAAATTCATTGGGTATATTTGGCTGTTTCATGGCATTCCCCTGACCACCATGCTCGTCAAACATAATAAATAATTTCTTCAGAGGTTCGCCCAAATGTTGCTTAATGTTGTTTTTCTTCTGGTTCTCTTTATCACATTGTTTTCGAAAAAATTCTTCGATAAAGTGTTGATTATAGTTGGCTTCTTTAAAGCTCCTTTTTAGTTCCTAATTAATCAAATTTGGTTGCAGGAATTATGCATTCAAATCCATAAAATCTAGTAAATATCACAGTAATTTTTTAGTACTTACATGGAGTTGAATATGGTGTTCTATGTCGAGACTAAAATTGTAACACTCCATTTCAGTTGAAGCACAGATTCAATGTGATGTAGCACAAAGAAATTATAGCGAGGGTGAGCGCCGGCACGCTCCGGGCACAATACCCTTTAACAGCTTTTTTAAAAAGAGACCGGTGGTTTTAACGGACTCGTTTCTGCCGCCTGCCAGTGACTGATTTGCAAATGCCTACACATGCTCATTGGCAACCTCCGCAGAATCATCACTCCAATATCCCTAAATAAGCTCCATCTGTTTAATAGACAGATAGGGTGGTTTCAATATGTTTCATGTTTGAAACTGGTTTTAATAAATATGGTAATAACTTGAAATTTATATACATTTATTCGAGGAACATTTTGCATTTACTTAATTATTCTTACATTTACAATTGATTATGTTAACATTATGAAGTATCACCCATATCACCTGTTGTGTATATGTTACCAAGCTCAATCGAATTACCCGTTTCATCCATACTCATATAACTTGTATCAGTAATTGTGATACACGATTCTGTTTCGTCCATAATGACAGCAGATCCAGCTTCTTGCTCACCACGTTTACTTGCGATATCTCTGAGCAAAACTTTCGCTTGTTCTTTTGTCTGAAAATGTAAAACCATTAAGTACAAATAACAACTACTAAACCAAATTAATTACTTCGTCATGCTCCAAACATTTATAAGCGCAATTGTATGCTTCGTCAATACGTCCATTCTGTAGATGTGAATTCGCCAAAAATTCTAACGCATTGTAGTATTCTATTTGCTCCTCGTATGGCATCGCCGATGGCAATGCAGTCTCCCTTAATATATATTCATTATAAACACTTGCAGCCTGCTGACTCATGCATAATTTTTCGTATAATTTCGCTAATTTGATCAACGCTATTCGTTCTATATCTCCAATACGGTGTGCTTTATTGTAACACTTTATCGCGTTTTCAGTCTTGTCTAGTCGCTCGTAAGTTTCCCCCAATGCCACCATCATGCGGCTGTCATTGGGTCGTAATCGTTGTGATTGTTTATAATAGTATAAACTATATGAATGCATTTTAAGAATTTCGTACGTCTGGCCCAAACCATACCAAGCACGGTAATCACGCTTATTGATTTCAATTGCGTGTCGATAACTTTGAATCGCTGCATTCGTATTTTTCATTTCCATGTATTCATGACCCATCAGTGTCCATGCTGACAAGTAATATGGGTTGATTTTAAGTGCACGTTGAAAGTACACTACAGCTTTTGCATGGTCAGATCGCAAACTGTAGTAGTTTCCTACAAATTTAATTCTCATTCAATGAACTATTTATCAGGAAGCAATACAATAACAAACCTATAATGCAACAGGTTTCCAATCTATACTTATCAATTGCAGCTGCAGTTTGTGCCAAATCTGCGAGTTCACTTTTGAGCTCTTTCACATATAACAAATTAGAATAAGTATCTAAATTATCAAGACGACATGGGTCCTCCTCTAATAGTCTTTTGAATGTTTGTATGGCCATTTCTAAATCACGCCTATTGTGATAGATAATTGCTATTTGCGCTAATAAATAAGTACTATTATCAAAACCTTCAACCTGTAAATCTAAGCATATTTGTAACGCTTCATCATTATTCAATTGCTCCAAGTATGCATGAGCAAGGAAGAATTTCTTAATCCAATGCGTAGGCAATCTAAGAGTGTCCATTTTTCTTTTGTTGGCAATGAGCAGTGATAGTTCTTGCCATGAAGCCCATAGCAATGGAGTTTTATTAATAGATTCAATAAACATATCAACTGCATTATCAATAAGATCAAGCTTCTTTAAAACAACACCATAGAGATATAGTCCATACCCATCCAGCTTCTTTTCAGAATAGTCAGATTTCAGATAGAACCGCAAGTCTTTTAGGGCTTCATTTGCAGTTGGATCAGGTGGACAAGTTGCATCAGTCATATTGTCAAGCTTCTTTTTTTCAATGCTTAAGTACTTTGCATAATAGTACAAAAATTTTGACTTTGGATGAACACAGTCCTTAAGGAAATGGCAGCAACGGTCGTATTCCTTCACATCAAAATACGACTTGGCCAGTAGGTAGTTTGCTTCCTCCTCGCCACAATCGTCAGGTTCATGAGGCTCATCTGGCATCTCATCAGCCTTTATGTCTTTTAATGCATAATTTAATTCACTTAGCCACTTAACGCTTTGATATAGACCACGATCACCACACGCACGAATACCACTTTTTAAATCTCGTTTAATTATCGTTAAATACATTTTCAATTTAAAATTTTCATTTACCGCATTCATACCATTAACAATAAAATTGTCAGGTTATATTTTGATACATGCAAACGAGCCTATATCACATTTATGGGATGAAATTTTAGTTCCTGGTTCCCCCAAGGTGTAGCGCTGTACTTTCAAAATAATGAAATGCTAACAATTCTTCGTACATAAGTTGATGTTTGCAGGCAATTCTTCTTACACGAACTGAACACAAATTGTAACCAAAACATTGCTGGATTACAATTCTGCTTGATGCCGTTTACATCAGTTCGTTTCGTAACCTTAAAGTCGCAAGCTCTGGTAAAACCAAAAACTTTAGTAAAACAAAAAATTTTTTTTTCGAACCAATACGGCAAAACTGGTAAAACCATAAAAATCACCGTTATTAATCAACGCCTGCGCACTATTCAGCTTGACATGTGGTATGGCCAGAAATGTTGAACTGAACTAGACGCGAGTTGGGGGCTTTTTCACGGGTTGGCTTAGCATTGCATGCATTGCAGTATTACCAGCATCGGATGATGTTTAAACATCAAATAAAAATCACCAATTGTCTTGAGAATTAACAATAACAATTGTGACGGATCTAACACTTTCAGTAGTCTGGGTTCAAATTTTGTTTTAAAGTGGACCAATTATGGTACTGTACTTCAGTACATGATTTGAACCGTTAAATCCATATTTATCAAAGGGTGACAGCGTGCTTCTTAAGCAAGTAACACCCGAATAACTGTAAATTCCAAGTAGGGCGCTCAATTAAATTTGGGTGATAAAAACAAACAATAGTTCTATCTCAATAGCACTAGGCTTTAGGTATGCATTATTTGTCCAACTCATCAAAAGAATTATTGTTAGGAACTGTTGAATCAGTTTCTCGAATATTTATAATGTTAATCCTAACCTTTAGAAATCATGAAGCAAATATAATATCAATAAATTTTCTAATAATTATCATATAAGTCATGTAAAGTGAGCCAGTAGTGGGTGGGTATGCTCTTGACTATATATATATTTTTTTTTGTGGACAGGAGGAATCTATTGGAGACGCTAACCACGAGACTTGGCGGTTGAGCATTAAGTCCGCGTGCGCGTGTCACTTCAGATCGTTATGCCGCCTAGTTGGCATGGGTATGTGGGGTTGGTCATTACCTATCCACTAAACCTCCTCTCATTACCTAAATTCGGGAAATACCCAAGTAAAGGTTTTTAGTGTTCCTGCGATGGCAGGAGGAGCAATGTATTGCTGAGCGATGTGGTATGGTTTTGGGTTATTGGGTTTGTCGGGCTATTGGATCGGTGATGATGTTTGGGATGTTTTGAATAGTGTTGTCAGTATGGGAACTTTCCAGAAGTTTTTGCCGCTGCCGCTTAGAAAAAGATTCAATATGGGTAACGTTGAGGCTCACATGGACCTCTTGGTTTTTGATTAGGTAGAGACAGCCGACTGCTCTCCGAAGGTGTCCAATCTTTTGGATGCTTGAATATATGAATGTGTGCTTGAGGAATATGAGCCATGGTTTTTCACACTATGACTGGATTCGGGAATCGGGTCGCGCCCTCTGTACGCTGGACAATTAAATCATATTTCTGCTGAGTTTTGGAGCTCCCGGAGCAATTTTAAGACTTCTTTGGCTCTTGAGGAACCATACATTACCTTTTGGTCATAGTTTCGACTTGTGGTCAATTATTGTATATACATGTGACTTAAAGTAACAAAAATTCACCAAGTTTCGCATCCAGGGGGCGCTACACGTTATTCCCTTCAAATAAATGTCTTGAAATGTGGGTACAACACCTGAGGAGGGCCTGCAAAACCATCGCTTCTCGGCTTCGGCTAAGATCAAAGTGTAGTATCTGTTCTTATCAGCTTAACATCTGGTATGGCCCTCAGTGGGTCCAGTAATGTTGAACTGATTTTTGGAACTGGATGAGNTCCAGTATATTAAACTGATTTTTGGAAATGGATGAGAGTTAGGGGCTTGCTCCACTCACATCACGGGTTGGCCCGGTATTGCAGTACCTCCGGGATCGGCCCACGTTTAAATATCAAATACAGACCTCCAAGGTTTCCCCTACCCATCTTCTTGTAGTAAGTGTTAAGTTTCCAAGTATTGCAACAAGAAAGCAGCTTAAGTGGGGGCTTTGCTCTCGAAATGTTAGTGGTATCGGTACCCCCGCTACCGAACGGTATATACACTTAATATAGCCCTGAAAATCGCCCCCACCATTCTTCTGGCAGCTGTTATTGCCTGTTGTTTATGCGTTGCAGCAAGAAAACAGCTTAAGTACGACTGGGATTGCAAAAAACTTATGCATATCAGTACTCCCACTATACAAATTAGTATATATTTTAAATATTTGCCTTGGACCTAAGGACCATCATCTTCATTAAATGATCAAAT
>JARJDV010003648.1:0-24469 GCA_030264675.1 Anaulacaspis nigra
ATCATAATTAAACTAACCACTTTCTGTAATTAACATTCAGTCGATTTTTGAGGCAATAGTTTAGGCATTCAGGCAGCCGAAGAAAAACTTTGAAAGTGGAATTATTTAAACAAGAAGTAAACTTGAAGAGTGCAATAAATAAAAAACACCCACACAATAAATGCGTGCGACATTTCCTAGCAAGAAGTGAACACTGCTTTTGTAAGAGTAAATTACGTTTAATATAATGTATAATTGTAATAAGTGTCAGGCAAAATTTGCATTCGTATCAGAAGTACACTAAGAGACCATTACACACTAACATAATGTGCTTTGCGGGCGAGCAAGCAAAACGCATATTGATTTCCTGATATTTAAGCATCAGGTTTCTATTCAATCAGTTCACGCTTCATTAGCACACTTGCTTCTATTCTTTATTATCCACTATTCATTATTCACTACTCTATATATTGTCCAACTAATAATTTTATCTCTCCATTGGTAACCGACTCTCGAGAAATGCGTATGAAGTAACATTACCAGCCAAGGACAATTCCAAGTTTTTATTAACTTTACTTTTAGTTAATTCTTAATCTAAATTTCAAAGATAGTTGATTGAATGAGTTTGTACTATTTGATTATTCACTTAAATGTTTCCGGATTTTTTTCGATTAATTTATTATCTCCTTGTTTATTTTAAGGATAACGAAATGTTAGCATTAAACTTTCATAAACATTTAAATTGATAAAGGTGTGTATTCATCTTATTATTTACTTTGAGAATTCTTATAAAATTAGTCATTTTCTTCGAGGATTCATTAGTTTTGTCTTTTATAATTTTATCATTTAAATTCTAGATTAATTAACATTAAATATATTAATATATTAAAAGTTATTTGTTTAAGCAGGATTTTAAAAAGTTCACTAGTTTTATTATCAATTTCTTGATGCCATGTGGTACAATTAACGATCTTTCACTTTTTAACATTAATTTAAATACATTATGCGCACGCAAATTGAAATAAATATTAATAAATTGTTAATAAAACGTGGATAAACTCAGGTAAACTTGAATTTGTTTTGTTTTTTTTTATAAATTCTGTCTAGACTTAATCGGCTCTTACATTTTTTTCTTACAAGATAAAAATAAGTAAATGCTAATAAATTATTATAAATTCCGGGAGAAAAACTACATTTACTTTATTTGTTCTTTCTTATAAAAACAGGTATTGTTAAGCCAAGAAGAAGAAGAAGTGTTGCGAGTTGAATTATGAAATACGTTATAATAAATTACAATTTTAGTCTATAAAGCAAAGCAACGAAAACGATTTGCATTGCTAAGAATGCAGATAAAAAGTAAATTCTTAAGATGTTCGCGTGTTTTATGGGTTTGTCCTCCGAGTGAATAACATTCAATTGTTCCTTGCTTTGTTCTGTGCGCAGTAAGATTGTATTCGAATTATATGAGTATTAAATATGCGCATTTGTTACTTACGTATTAAATTTCATTTATATGCGCATGCGCAGGTTATCTTGCAACTTAAGTAACTTAAATATGTATTATATTATACACTAAATATAAAATAGGAAGGTCAATAACTGGCAATTAACAATTGTATAAATCGTGAATTTAAAGTCATATTTTCTATTATGCTATTAGGTCATAATTCTTTACCCAACGAATTATATAAAATCCTTTGCGATCAACTAACAATTAAGTGAACCAACGATGAGTAAATTAAACTCATGACTGATTTTCGCAAAGTTCTGCTAAAGTGGACGTTACGCAAGCGCGTGCGCAATGAAAGAAATTATATTTTACTAAAGTAGAAATATTGCATTCGCATTAAATTATTATTAACAGACAGACACGTACAAAATATTAGATTTGCGGTTTTTGCGTTGCGAATTACATTTGGTTGATGTACTTACGCGTTTTATTTCCCAATTCTGCTCGCTTCGAAAATCATTCGAGACCGAATCTCACTCAATATGCATTGCAAATTGTTTAAGCAATTTGTCATGCGTTGTTCAACATTGTTTTCCAATCGATTCGATTAGCAATTATGATAGTTTCATAAATCGAAAAGTATCTAAACGTTTCATAAATCAAAAAAGCACAAAATTGTAGAATATATGGTGTTTTTGTGATTGCGTTAAAGTTTGTGGAGTTGTATAAGAATTATTGTTCGATTTTCTCCTTAACAATAAATGGTGAATAAAAATGAAACACACGTAATCGGACGTAAGAGTGTAATTAAACATTAATTACATCATGCCATTATAATTGTAAACATCTGGAGTAATTCGTTCTAAGTGATGAACAACTATGTTGCTAAGGAATAACAAAGAATGTAGGTGTAACAAATTTAAATAGGCAATAAAGTTATATAGGAATAAATTGCGAATAGCATAAAATGTTTATTCAATTTAAATTAAATTATATATCGGAGGGTGATTTTGCAGATAGATAATTTTTAAGTTGTTAATAAATTAAATTAATAATCAACTCACAATAAAATCAATTACATTTTATTTTTAGCCTATAACAAGCGCAATTTTGTTCTAGTAAATAAAGCTTTGCGGATGTTTAACATAATTAGCGATATAAAATGTTTATACAATTTAAATAAAATTATATATCTGCTGTATCACCTCTCGGAAAGTGATATAATTTTTAACTTGTTATTAAATTACTTCTTCAATTAATAATCAGCTAACAATCAAGTCTATTTAATTCCCTTTTTAGCCTGTAGATATTGATGAGATTTCAGTTTGTAGTTAGCAACAGGTGCATTTTTATTTGAAGCATTTTTCTCTTTTCCTGCAGCAATTCAAGCTTTGCGGACGTGCCGCATAATTACTGGAGCAGAGTGAAATTTTGTTCGTGCTCTTCGCATTTATTTGTGCGTTGCGTCAGAAAAAAAACGAACGTGCGTCGAATAAGGCACGAAGAGTTGTAGTTTAAGGCCGCTTATAGGCTTCCCGACGCTGATAATTATCCTGGAAACGCATATTTCGCGCATTAATTTATCGTTCCGCTGCGCGTGCGCTCGCATGCCGTTCTATTCTAATTTACTTGCGTTTTACGTTTTTCAATCGGTATTTTTCCTTCAGGCATCCTTAAGAGTTAATTGAGTGTAATTGCATCAATTTACGTCGAATAATTACTAAATTTATACAAAATGAATTAGCTCGATGTGATAACATTATTACTTGCCATTAAATGTCATTAAACGTTACGCAAACGTAAAAGTTTAACACTTTAATGCGCTGAAATTCATTGAGGAAGTCAAGTTTTTAGTGATTTTTGTCTCGGTTTTATTTCGTTGGCAACAGCTTCACACGTTTGTGTTTTTATCGCGTGTTCGCTTCCGGTGTGTAAAGAAACAGTGCGAACAGTTGCCGCACAATACACAAACTTTTTTTCGTTGTTATCTCAGGCTTTATTCGTGCAAACGAAGACGAAGAAGACGACGATGAAGCCAATGAAACTTTCACTCCTTTTACCATTCAGCCGATATCAACAACAATTGTATGCAATATGCGCTTACACGAAGAGAGCATCCTTGAAACTCAATTCCTTTCTTATTCGCAACGTGTTTTCTTTCTTCTTTTGTTGCTCTTCGATTAGCAAATGTTAACATCTGCAATGATTGCCTCATCAATATCTCACTGCACTATAATGTTGCGGTGCGCGTGAAGAGATCTACGTGAAGAAACACATTACTTGTTGCATTTTGCTGAACTAGTTTACCGAAACCGAAACGCAAAAGGTCAATATTTACATTTTATTTAAACAATTCACGTGTATGATGTACTTACCTACTTGTAATAAATTAAAATTATAATTGACAAGATTTTGAATAACATCGTAATTGCATAATGCATTTTGCTTTTGGTAAATTCAAATTTATTTTTGAATTGTGTGTGCACTCGATGACAACAACGAGCAGTAAGATGAAGAATTATTGTTGGTCGTGCAATCTTCACAGTTCAATTTCAAAGAGTGAAAGTTACAAAAAGTGATTCGTTTGCTGATGATGAACAAAAGCATGTGAATGCAACTCGTGTTGTTCGTCTTCTTCATCATCATCATCATCCTTATTCATGGCATTTTTAGTTTTGTTTTTATTTAAAACAAGAGAACAAAAGATTTGCCCAACAATTGCACAAAAATTACACACAAATTTAATTTATTTAAATCCTTTTTAAGATATTTAATTAAAGTTATGTAAGATTTTCAGTTGCTTGACTATTTTTCTTTCAAGTGCGGTTAGAATGTAATTAAATGTTTGAGAGTTATTGAAATGTTTTTTGAACGCAATAAATAAAATGACATTTAGTATTACGTTTAGCATTTTTTCCAAATTGATTCATGCGTTGATCGAGTAGGCGTTTTTGTTCGGCTTCGGAAAGTAGGTTTTATTGTAGTCAATTAAGAATGAGTCTAGCACAATAAATAATAAAAGGAGAAATTGATTTTTGTGAGATAACTGCGCATGCTTAAGCTTTAAAGTGAAATTTTAAAATTCCATTGGATAAATGGTAATAAGATTTGTAAATTCTAACCTTTTTTGAGTATCAAGCAGGATGTTGTCAAGCAGGATTTTAATTGTTTATTGCATTGGGTTTTATTTGCATTTTCCTTTATGTTCGTAAAGGTTAGGTTAGCATGAAGTACGTTTATATGCGAAGAAAACGAGTTGGTATTACAAAGAAATGAAAGAAGGAAGTGATTGGAAAATTGACACATGCTTTTCATACTTGGTCATTAATTTCCGCAAAATTGCAATCGAACAAATTTATACAAGTTGGATGGACTTTACTTATTATATTCGTTGATTATTTCCTACGAATCTATTTCTTTATGCTAGCTGTGATTGACTGATAGTTTTGTCTAGTTTGATTGATGTATATATAATAAAGCAAAAAAGGTTATTTTCGCTTTCATATCATTAAATTTCAGATTATAAATTGATTGATTTATTGGCAATTTGCAGCTAAAATAAAAAGGAGATAGGTTATAAATGTTTATTGTTCTTAACCTATATGTCAATGCAAACAAAGACGAAACTTGTCATTTTCTAGCATTGAAAACTGTTGCAAGAAGATTGAGTGCATGTTCATGAGCCAATAACGATTGCGTTTTATTTATTTATTTATTTATAACAATTTACCTTTGTTGCATTTGCATCTCTTACACAAACGCATGCAATTTACATTACATTTTATATTCTATTCTATTCTATTTACCCATGTCTTGCATTTGTTGCTGTGATGGACGGTCTAGTGCTCCAGTTGCATAAATCAAGTGACACTAATAACAAATACATAGCGATGATGATGATGATGATGGTAATAATATAAATGTGTAATGGGCAAATGTATAAACGCATTTCATGCATTTTGCATGCATTATTCAATTGTCTAGCAATTATGATAATCATTACGCGTCACTTTGAAACGACTCGTTAAGTATTTTTACTGTTCTCTCTCAGTTTTAGCGTTATTTAATTATCCGTGTATGGTGTGCATTCCCATTACGTCCGATGAATGATTAGATTTTATGCCATTTTTCCGCTTTTATGTTTTTTTCAGCGTAATTCAAACATGTTTACTGTTTGCTATAAAATGATAATATTTAATGGAAATTTAATTAACGTTAAACATTTTATGTCGCGTACGAGTGTGGGCATGTGTAATTAGAAGCGAGATTTTACACTACGTTATGAATTATACACGCACGAAAACTTTAAATTAAATTACGAATTTTGCAATCGACGAATATAGGTTGTGGTTATCTTTCAATGTTGTTGTTATATCATCATAATAGTTTTAATTGTTTAAACATGCAAATTATTCCAACACAGCAAATAAAATTCTTATCTTGAAATGTAAGTCATAAAAATCAAGTTAATAGTCTAGTAATCTATTATTTAAGTTTTCTTTTTACATAATATTTGGCAAATAATTAAAATTCCACGTTTATGATCTCATATTTTAAACTTTCAACTTGTTTTTGTTAAATAACAACAATCAAATCAGAAACTTTTAAAGCAATTTGTTTTAATGGAATTCTTGGTAACCCACAAAATATTTTGCACAATTGATTTCGTCAGAATAAAATATTAAGTGAAAAATTTAATGTTTAATATTTTGTTAAGGTTTATTACGCGCTAACCAAATTGGGAACAACACAATAGCTGTTGCATAAAAATATGCACATTTATTAGAGTGTGCAATATGAGGCATTCGTATTATTAGAGTAAATTGGAGTATTTATATTGGCATATTTACCGAAAAGAAAAAATGCTTGGGCAACGCGATTGCAACGCATTGAATCATGATTGAAAGTAAAATTTCGTCGATGGCTAAAACGCAAAGAAATCGAACCGATTGAAACGCTGGGTAAACGCTAAACGATTGGTAATCTATTTGTACACACGCTTAAAATGTGTAATCCTCCGTCAGTGAACAAGCGTAGAATTTAATACGATGCGATGCGAAATCAAGCGAATTTAAATTCGAAAGTTACGCATCGGTCTCGCATCCTGATTCTAGAACAAATCCTTTTATCGATTCATTGATACTTACTCTAATCGATCACACGCATCGTTGGTCGGTTTATTGAAATGTGACCACATATGAAGAAGATGCAATAAGTAAGTTTTGCAATCAGACATATCTTAAACTCATATAAATTAATAACGGTTGTGCTAATCTATTTTTTATACTTTTGCAATTCTGGTTGACGATGACTTGATAAGAATTTGTCACCCACCTCTAGGTGACATGGTAGTCAGTGCTAAACAAGAGGAAGAAACATAAAATCATGGTAATTTAAGAATAAGTACTACGTAAATGATAAGAAAGTGAAACTTTAAAAACTATTTATGGAATTCAAATTAAAAGTTTTACGTTTTACTACTTAAAACTATAAAAATTGGAATTTCTTCACACCTTTAATAAAATATCAAGATTTATAAGAGCTAAAGCTATTTCGATTTACAGTTAAGATATACATTAAATGTGCATGAAATTTAAAAAATGAGAACCTCCTTAAAACATGTTAAATTTAAACGATTATAACGTTTTGCTAGGAAGTGTTCGGTTGTCATTAAAATTCGTCTGCGCTCGCCTCCTCATTCGATTATTTAGTATTAGTATGCACGGAATTATTTATGCGGTTATTCAATACCGAAATTACCAACAAGCGAGTGCATGCGTGCTCGTAATTAATTTACGACTTCTTGCTTGCTTCGCTTCTTCGCTTCTTCAATACTCGATGTTTTGCTTGGTTGCTTCTTTCCTCATCATCATCATCAGCATTGCCATCGTCGTCTTCGCCGTTGCTGCTGTTGTTGTTGTTGTTGTTGTTGTACTCACCGCATTACGAACGCAAAGTCTTTCTTTAAGCATGTTATGTAAGCGTTCGGTCTTACAAAGCAAACCAGTGCGCGCGCTTTTGTATTCGAAACAAACGGTATTCCTAACAGATTTGCTCGCATTTGTGCGAAGCATAAAGGAATGTTATTCCATTTGCATCTTGTTTGCAAATGATTACAATTCGAGCAACTTATTTAACGTAATCTCGAGTTTGAATTGATTTGAATACTGTTATTATGCGGTAACGAAAAAATAATATTTAACTGTATAAACACTGCGTTTAAATTCATAAAAGTCATACAAAATTGATTAGCATTTTACATCAAGTATTTGATGTCTTAAGTTAAGTAACTTGCGCGTATTTATTATGCTGATTTTTGCTTTACATTTACATTTTTCATTAAGTTTTCACAATTGTACCTGTTAATTAGGGTAATTACGAATGAGTTTTAATTACTTTCGATCAAAATACTTTATGATAGTTGTACTTTTATATGGCGAAAGAATTTTAAAGATTGGCATTACGGTTGATTAATTACTTTTGATTAGCATTTTATTTAGTCGCACTTTTAATTAGCAAACCATTTTTATTCGATGAAAAATGACTAATTAAAACGCTAATTCCATTATGGGAAACTAGAGCACATTGTTTATTGTTATTAACCAGTGGCAATGATGTGAAACAATCCAATTTAATTCAATTATTGAGTGTGTAATGCATTGAAAACGCAAGGAATCCTTGAATGCGTTGCTTCATTAGTCAGTCTACTCACTTTTTTTCTTTATATGTATGTTTCCATTAAAATTTTAATGGTGTGACTGAACTGAAACGAAATTGATATTAATTAAGATGCAAAAACTTTCTACGAAAATTTCACTCAATCCTCACGACTTCAAGTCGCCGAAATCTTTAGTAAAAACATCTCAACTTCTTCGCAAGTATCTGAAAGTTTTCATAATTAAATATTTCATAAAAATTATCATTATAAAATAATTAAAAACTACTTAAAAGGCTTATTCGTTAGTTAATACAAAATGTTCGTATTTGTCTAGCTATTTTGTATTAGGTTTATGACATTTCTCAACACTCTGTATGATGAACTAATTAAACATAAAAAGACGTCTTAAGATACTTATCACGTCTCGCTTAAAAATGAAATATTTTTCTTAATAGAATTAAAGCATATTCAATTTGAGTGAGAGCTGCACACTAACCTAGAACAACATGAACGAAAGCAAAAGCCAAGTCTTATTTAAGAAGCACACTTGGTAACATTTAATGTATGCTAATGCTTATGAGTTATCCGTGGAGATAACCATGGCGTAAAGTCAGCCAGAAGAAAGTAAAAGCCAAACACACCGGTTGATGATTTCATTCTGCGAGCAGCAGATCAAGAAAGTTGGATGGCGCGTCGATGAAGATAAGCCAATCATAAATTGAATTAAGCACGGCGTGCGCACTTTCATTAAAACGCGCTCGTAAATTATTCGCACACACGCATTCACATGCAATTTAAGTAACAACTGCGTGTGCTTGCGCAACTACAGCAAGCGCTTCGTCGAGATTTATTTCCATTATTTCCTTGGCATGCTGTGTGTGCGTTTGTTTATTGTTTGCGCTGCTGAAATAATTTACAGGAGTTTCAAGAGGTCTTCATGCATGCCAATGAATATAATTGCGTTTATCGTTGACTCTTAATGTGTCGGTTGTTAAAATCATATTTCTAGTGTCATTGTTTCAAGTAGTTTGTCTTTATTTTTATCTACTCGCTTATTTTTCTTGTCATTCAAGCGTGGCATGCACGAAGCTTTAAGTGAAACTTCTAAAGTGAGCAATCAGTAATTATTAAGTGTCGTTTCGTTAACGGAAATGCTTATTTAGTTAGCTTCTTTAAAGAGGAAGAATTATGCTTGTAATGCTCTTTGAGTACAAGGATAAAGTGGAAATTGAAAAAGGAAATACGATTTTTTTTGCATTTAAAATAGATCAACTCTAAATCTAATGAATATAATAATTAGATTTTGTCGAATATTATAAAATATTTAATGTCTTTTCCAACAGTGTAGGAATTATTTAAATATCTCTTATAGTTTCCAAGATATTAATATAAATATTAAGGGCAAATTTTAATCTTCTCACGGTCAAGTTTTACTTCGCTTGTAAACTTGTAAGAATAAGACTCACACAATTTTTTTTGCGAAGGAAGTTGCAACATGCATAAAATTTTCAAGTAACAATTGTCATAAATGAAGGTATTTTTTCCGTTTTGTATGTAATTATGACAATCAATCTGATTCGTAAGATATACGCACGAGGTCAACGTAAGTAATTAGTGTAAACAGTGAAGTTTATGAGATTTGAGTGAAAAGAACATGACATTCTGTCATTGAAAGTAATTGAAATGCTTAGGAATAGTTCATAGAGTTGGTAATAATTTTCCCAAATAATAAATTTAATAATGTCATTATCTAAATAATGAATTATGTATTGTGTAATTTACAACCGTTGTTAAACACTTATAATTGCAATTTCAAACAATCAACGTGTGCATCTGAGGCTGGGACTTTGAATAATAATTGAACTCGTATTATAACAAACATTGACAAAGGTCTTAGTCGTATAAATGTTCCACACGAAGAACTACGCAACCGTTCATTGAAGGTTAGTGTAATGGCATCGTAGATGGCATCTTGAAGGTGCAGTCTTCACACACATCCTCAAAGTAGGTCTTGGCGTTCTTTGTTATTTCAACGAAATTCGCAATTGAAATGCAATAATGCGATAGAAATTCGATTGAACTTCATTGCACAACAAATAGGCACAGTCAATGATTGCCCTTTAGCATTTTTGCAAAATGCTACTTCATAACGTATTTGCATAATTTACCTGGAAGTGAAAAATTTGCTTTTGCATCATAAAATTTCGCATAGTTTTTTATTATACAACACTACAGCACAACTTTGTTATTACTGTTGTTTTAGTTTACATTGCCTGTGGAGTATCAAGCGAGAAAAAGTAAAGCGCACTTTGTTATTATGTCAGTAAAAAGCGTGTTACTCCGGTGCTGCATGAAGAAATGAAACCAAGCAAGACTTTAGATTGAAGAATTGTAATCTTGCAAATGTGCACTCATGCATAACTATGATAGTTACTTCGATTCGTGCAATCAAACTCTGTGTTTGTTTTCGAATTTTTCGGTTAGACCACAGACGTACGGATAACAAATTCAGAGTTTGTTAATGCCATGCTTTTTGGAGCGAGTTTAATTAATAAATGAGAGCGCGCTTTTTAATTTTGTAATTTCTACGTAATTGTCGAAAATTGATTGAGACTGTAGAAATTAATTAACATCTGGTCATGATTTCAGCATCGGAAGACCAAACAGCTGGAAAATCACCAGTCGCAGAAGACGATAGTGATATGTACATGGAACCCATCGAAGGCAGCGAAACGAATCAACGAGAAATTGTTGCAGCGAAGAATGAGAAAACGGACGATTATAAAGCGGACAGTCAACAATTCTATCCCTCGTTTGTGAATCCGTTCAGCAATCCACCTCTGGGACATTCCCGGCCTTATTTTCAACAGGAGGCGGCGTACAGCCACCGCCCAACTGCATATCAGCAGCACTTAGGCTTCGATAACACGGCGCGTTTCAGCGGGTATAAGGGTGAAAGTGTGGACGGTGCTGGTGCAGCTGAAACGCATGGACTTCTTGGTTCAGGCAATTTTGGTGTCATCACTGGTGGCACATTTTATGCAGACAACGAAGACGCAGATTCCTTTGACAATTACAATTATTACAATGGTCATGGTCGTCCATCGTACTACTTTGGAAACAACCCTCGACCACGACAATATCAGCAGTTTGAAAACTTTAGGGATTTCGCCGATATCAATATGCCATCCAACCCTGCATATTCCCAGTACGTCGTTGTGTATGCGAATAAGAACGGCAGCAAACGAAGTCCTCCTGTTCCAAGCGAATCGGGAGTTCAACAGAGACCGAAGAATATCATGGAGCATTTAGCCCTTTTGGACCTGGAGGAGACAACCAGTGAGGCACCGCAGAAGAAGTTGTCGAAGAGCAAGAGGAAGTTGGCCACGTTGCCCAAGGAGAAGAAACCCTGGTCCCGCAAGCAAAAACTGGAGGAGTCGAAAACGATAAGTAGTACAACAACTGTGCCGGATTTATATGAACCACTTTTGGCTCTAAGTTGAGATTGTCTCTTTGGTAGACAGCTGTCAACTTGTTGTGACGGTTGGTTTGTTAGTGATGCTTTAAATTGGACAAAGCAGGACTCGCGTACCTGACTGTTACCTCTACTGTTTAAGTACTTGAGTGCGTGGTTGTGAACATGACATGCAGCGAGTAATTAAATTTAAAATGTAAATTATGCATTCATAAGATGACGAGATTTACCGCAGACCGAAGAAGACGAGGAAAATTATATTTTCTTTAAGTAACTAAATAATGAGAAATAGATCAAGTAAAATGTACATACAATAAACATAGAAATAAACGTCTAAAAGAGTATTTCAATAATAATCCTAGCGTAATCGAAAGTCTTGGGAAACGTTTGGCAATTTCACGAAAGCAAACAGACATTTGCGAGGAGCAGCAGAAGACACGGTTGACGTTATTTGTTATATTACGCGCGCAATATGGGTGTGTACATTGGCGGATGGGCAAACATGAGGGAAAAAGCGAGAAACACCCGGTGTGCGGCCGGAACTAATTTGAAGTTGGCGGAAGGATACATTTGTCATAGAATCCCTTGCGGGCCATGATCGGGTCGGATGAAGTTATGAGAGGCAGAGTGCAGTAGATCACCTACCTTGCTGCCGCCGCCAACGCCACTGCCGTCCGCCGTCACCATCGAGCAAACACACACGCTTCGCATGCACTTTCGTATGACGAAGAAGCGCTACGTCCAAACTCCGGAGTCTCCGCAGCTAAAAAGCGGGGGTCGGGGACGAGGACCTTGGCGCAACCGCCACTGCCGTCGTCGTCCTAGCTGGCGTAGGGGTGGCGCGTAATTCTCCGGAGACTTGACCCGGCAAAAATCATCTACGTTACCGTTTCTGCTGCCGCCGACGCCGCCGCCGCCGTTGAAATCATATCGTTCGGACGCGCCCGTCCAGCCCGCTTCCGACCGTTGACTTCTGCTTTCCTTTCCCGCCCATCACACATACTGGAAATAATGATATATTTATACAAGGTGTTAGATTATTTCATATTCCTCAACCCACACCTGCTTAAGTCGGAAAGAAGTTTCAGAATGCTGGAAGGCAGCCTTAGATAAATCATTCGAAAGATTCCACTTTAAAATGCAACTTTTAAAGAGTTTAAGATAAAAACTTTAGCACGTGTGCTGGAAAAAAAGTTTGACAAATTTAGCAAATATGCAATGAGATGACTTTGCTTAGCTGGGGAGGCGGCAGTAAGGTAAATTGCACCATATACGAACGCATAACTATTTGCGACTGGCTGGAAAGAGAGTGAGCGAGCGAGCGGCTTAACCGCGAAATCGTTGGCTGCTTGAAGAACGACGTTAGGTGCGTTAGTTTTGAGCCCCTGTCGTCGCTGGTTGCGGAGGCGGCACAAGAGGGTAAGGGTACTCAATCTAGTTCAGCGCCGCGGAAGACTATAAAACCATAAAACGCGATTTATAGGTTTATTGCAGTTGGCTTCTCATTTGGCCTCCGCAACAAAATGTTAGCTTTTATATGCCGCCTCCAAAGAAGCAAACTAGAGGGTCGCACACGCTTCATAAAGCCTTCAACCTTATCCGAAGTGCACGTTCCTCGCATTATACAATAATTTTTTATTTAGGATTTTTCTACTTTTTCACACTTTTCTCGTTTTAGTTTCTTGTGTGCGAAATATTTATTTTTCCATTAAGAAGATTATTTTATACACATTTTCTTCTTTTATTAAAGCATATTGTATCGTTGAGAAGTGGAAGAAGAAGAAAAGCCAACGAAATGAAAAACTTTATCATGATCTACGGCGTGCGAAGATCGTGGAAATTATTTTTCTTCGCCCTGAAATAACTCTTGTTTATTCCTTTATTCCTCGTTCACGCGCTTGTTTCTTGCACGATTTTATTCCTTCTTCATTTCTTGCGGCTTTTTTTCATTTTAGGAGAAGCGCTGAATCATGAAAAAGTCGGAAATCCGTGCACCAGGTAATTATAATCTATGATAGCAGACTAAATATAGGAGTAAAAAGCAATTTGCTTTTAATTGCGTCTGCAAATTGCAATCATGCTGACCACAATGGAAACCCATGCAGTGCGTTTATTACTTGCGAGTCTATTAGTGCGATAAGTGACTCATAATCATACCGATTACTGAGTAACACCAGCTTTATTGTTGTTATAATGAAACGCTATGAGTTCATTTCAATTGTAACGTTACGACTCAATCAGTTTAGGCTGAGCAGTTGATAAAATGTTGTCGCTTGTCACTGTGCTTGTAATATGTGCGTTTGCAATTCAAGATGGAATTGCAGCTGATTGTACTATCGTCACCAATAATCAAACTGAAAGAATGGAGCCATTATTCTTGGTGAAAGATCTCCGAAAGTCCATATACAAGTTGTTCGTTCCACGTAATAATGATCTAAAAGTTAAGGAGCATACGGATATCTACGTTGCTTGTCCATCTGTTAATAATCATTTGGTGAATAGTAAGTAGACATTGATACAAGAATTTGTACGTATTGTAATGTATCTAATTTTAGCTGATAGCGACATTGAGAAAGCAACTTGTGCAGACGGGCAATTCAATATAACAGGGGAAATTCTACCCAGCACTGAAAAATTGCAATGTGTCAAACCAATTCGCGCGATTGTTCGCAGAGTGCATAATTTACAGGTGGGTAAGAATGGATACATCTATGAAATTGGCTTTAAATTTAACCAAACTTCAAATCCATATTCAATGAAAGGATTCCTGACTTTAATCAAAATTTGTCACGACCCGATTGCTGTATCAACATTGTATACGGAGCATACAATTCACGGTCATTCGATATCTAGTGAGTTAAATTTGTGCATTTGAATCGAATAGCGAGTTTATATGTGGTGTTTTATAGGTGCATCAAAAGCCAAATTCAGACCTAGCTTCGCACCAGACGGATTAAAAACTCAGGTAGCACCTGGGTACAATCAAAGATTTCAACGAATACTCTTGGCGAACATCCTTGGATCTTCGGTTGTCGATAACTACTTAAATGATAAATCGTTCATATCGCGCGGTCATCTCGCTCCGGACGCAGATTTTCAATTCGCACCGTGGCAGTTTGCTACCTACTTTTATCTAAACACGTGCCCGCAATGGCAGGCGGTTAACGGTGGCAATTGGCTTAGAGTGGAGTCCATTACACGACAATTTGCTGGCAAACTGAAGGAGGACCTGCAAATAGTGACGGGGACTTATGAAGTTCTCAAGTTGCCCGACTTTTACAACGTACCACGACCGGTATTTTTACTCCCTGAGAACAAATTGCCGATACCGAAATTCAATTGGAAGGTGCTCTACAGACCCAAGCAGAAATCTGCCATCGTCTTCGTGATTTTCAACAATCCCTTTGCCACCAAGTTTACAGAGGACGATTACTTATGCGAGGACGTATGCAATAAGTATGGTTGGGGTCACTCTAGTTGGCGTAGGTTCGACAAGGGTGCGGTGTATTGCTGCGAGTACGATGCGTTTGCGAATAATGTGGAATACGTTCCAAAGTTACGCGTCGAAGAAGTACTCTATGGAAATTTAAAGAATTAAGTATTTTCATCAGTAGAAAATTACAAAAAGTAGAAGAAGAAAACCAAGAAAAGAAAGCCTTGAGCTGTTTGTTTACTTAATAAAGTCTAATTAAATTTGCAACGCATGGGAATATTGCGCGAAATTCAAGGATGATTGTTCTGGAAGCCTGAGCCAAAGAATATGTTATTGTTCCAAGAAATAACAGCATCCCCCAAGGCGTAAAAATAAGTAAACAATGTTTTAAGGGAATTTAATTTTATTTCCAGTTAATACGCAATTTTGTTTTGCATTCGAGTCAACCAAGGGGGAGGCAAGAACCTTGAACATTCAAGACTTTAGTTGAATTGATATTGGCCTTAATAATTTATAATGCAATGTTCTTAGAATAAAAAAAGTAAGAAAGAATTAGCATCCACTTTGTCCATTCATTCTTTAAGGGTGGCGTTGACGATGAAAATTAAATGATACGATGGTCCTCGGAGGAGGTAATTTTAAACACTTCTGTTGTCGTAAAAGTGCGCCAACGTGCACGAACAGTGCACAGTTGAATAAAATAGCATTCCGTTATGACGACGCTGGTGGGACATTACGCGACTCATTCGGGACGCACAAATAATAAATATTATAATACACAAAGAGAATGCCCCGGCGCGGAATATGGACAATGCAACACATTGTTAGACACGTCGTTGGCGCGAGCGCGATGACAGTTTCTTAGAAAAAGTTTTATAGCTCTGGAGGGAGCGGCCAAAGTATTCTTCCTTGTGCATGTTTAAGCTTAATGTCGCGTCGTTGCGTCGCGATACGCCGTCAAACAGGAGCACTTGACCCCGAAGGATCTTCAACTACACTTTTGTCTCATCCTCGTCCTCATCCTCAGCCACCTTCACTGAACTTATCTGCTAAAGGTATTTCGAGATTGGAGTTGTTGTAAAGTTTTTATGAAGATATTAACATTAACATTTTTTTCGAAGGGAAATCTAGAAAATAGATGAGTTAACGAAGCAACAAAAGTGGCTCAACGAAATTAATGCGGATTACATGTATGAGACGACGACGACGACGAAACGCAGGATGTGTATCATAACGCGAATATACATATAAATTAGGGGCGGCGGTGGCGGCTGCGCGCGCGCGCATTCTCGGACATGCAAAGCTACTCACAGCCGGGCGTTCATTACCTATATATGAATGTTAAAATAAGTTTCAAATTGTCAACGACGCAAGTTGCGTCCCTTGAGATGGTGGTATGAGGGGGTGGCATGCATACGGTTGCGCTCGGTAATTTCGTATGCGCTGCACCAGGCAATCTAACCCTCTCGCAGCCCGCCTAAATTCATTAACGTGCCCGAGAAAAATTCCAAAAAGAACCTTTTCGCCGCCTCCGAGGGATTGCGCGAATACCGAATGCGCAAAACAATATTAAAACTCAAACACATTGCGCGCAACGTGTCCTTTTTTGCATTCTCTCAACCCCAAGGGTTTTTCCTCCGTGCCTTTTTCCTTTTTATTCCAAGTGAAAGAGCGCAACCACATCTAATTATATAACGACTTTTTGTTGCTTTTTGAGGTTATAATTGAACGAAAATTCAAATTATCCTTCAGCCTAAGCTGCTCTGATTGGCGGTGAGCAGCGAATGAAAAATTAAATTTCCTATTCATTTTTTATCATTTCATTCGCCATTGTTTGCGTTGTGTGGAGGTTCTCGCACGAGTTTTAAGATGAATGTAATGTTTTAATGCGGTGCATTAAATATTGGAAATTTAATTTTTGCATAACAAACTTTTCGACTCGACCAAACACATGTGCAATAGAAATAAACGCGAATAAATTAAATAAGCAGTTAGTTAGTCAACTTTACATCGGAGTAATATGAATTTTAATTATGCATATGTAATTTAAACTTTGAATGCCAAGAGACCGACCATCGCGTTCGTGCCACAGCAGTCGTATTCGTTTCTTTGCCGCCTCCGTACGGTGGCAGTTTTAATACGGAGCGCCGCTGAATTGACAATTGTGAGACGTATCATAATGCAGTCATCTGCATTCCGGCGCTACTGCCCCCAGCACACGCAGAATAAAAGAGCAAAAAGCCAAGGTGAGTGACAGAATTTCAAGTTGTTGCAGCGACACTCGCGTGATTCCCTTCGTATTTGAATTGCGTTACGAATACGTAATTGGCACTTGAAATTGCCATCCACTTCGTGGCGGCGGCGAAATAATAATAATAAAGTCGCAGAAACGAAAACGCGCAAAAATATACAACGAACAGCAAGAGTCCTAGTCTCTGACAAGAGAGTGTCAGGAGTCGCACATGATATATGAGAAAAATAAGAAATTACGCGGCGCGCTCGCAAACGTCCTGTGGGAACTCCAGCGTCTCGCACATACATTCATAAGGATGCATGATTAATGAATATCGCGTTACGCTCGCGCTCGTATTCCTTACGCTTCGAATCAATTTCAGATCGAAATCTACATGTTTCGTCGTTTTTCACTCGTCTTACATGCATGTAAAACGCGTAAACTCTTAACACAACACGCGCAATTTATTCACACTTCTTGTACTTTTTTTTAAAAACACGTTAAACATGTCGTTTTACATTTTCACGTTCATTTTTCATTTTGATGCTTCAGCGTTTAAGATAATTTTATTTAAATTTTACTGCAAATTCCGAAGCGTTGAAACACGGTTAAAGCGATCGCTTTTAAAATTAAATTGCGCTTAAATAAATTCCGTAATTAAGCGCAAGTAATTAGCTTACACCTTTTGCGTTTCTCGCTTGCGCGGAGCTTAAACGAGCCAAACTTTCTTCGTCACAGCTTTATCCGGCCGCGTTATCCTTCAGCACTTTGTCATGGAATATTTACAAGTGTCGCGCGCGAAGAAGTTGACTCGAGCGCAAACTTTTACCGCCGCTCAATTTTATGCACGACTTCTTCAGCGAAACGCAAGGAACTCTCACCCTTCCTTGCTTCCTTCGTTTGAGTGAGGTTACACTCGCGATTATACCGAACACCATGTCACGTGACTAATTATTATTCCATGCACTTTTGATTCGTAAATTGCCAACTTTCAAAGTTGGAACACGGAAAGTTTTCGGGGGGTGTAATTCGAGGAAAAACTACAGGATGAGTAGAGTTAAATTAAATTGTTTTATTTAAATTTTTTGAATTGTTTATAGAACGAGGTGGCAGGCGTTTAGTTAATAGTGAGAGTATCCATAGGGGGAGGCATAGCTGGCATAAGCATAGGGATGACCATAGCTGCCGTAGTGACCGTAGCCGCCTCCGTAACCGCCATACAAATACGGGTAAGCACCACTGTAGTAGCCACCGTAGCCGCCGTAAGACACAGGGGTGGAGTAGTAACTGGGGTAGACTGTCTTCACAATAGGGGTGGCATAACCGACGGGGGATAAATATCCTGGTTTGGGTTGTGGTTCGGCGGTGGCGAATGCCAAGAAAGCAACAATTACCAACTGAAATTTAACAAGATTTTATGTAATTGTTTAAATAATTATTTTAAACTTACCAATTTAAACATTTTAAATAGTATTCCTTGTGATTTGTTTATGAACAACTGCACAACTGATACTTCTTGCTATTTTTAACGCGTATTTATACAAAATTCAACAAAGAATTCTTTATTTACTCTTTACCATGCGTATTATTACACTAAATTGTTATTTTTTTGCGCTAATTAAAGTATGTCGCAATTACTATAACATTTTTGATTGAACGCTCAAAACGTTAATCAAAATTCAATGAATCCAAGGTTGTAATTGTTGGATTTTTTGTGATTTGACAAAGGCATTAACATGCACGCACCAAACCGAATTTCATTGGCATTCCTTGCCGCACCGGATAATTGCGAATTAATTGTTTAATAATAAAATAACCGCGAATTAATTTTCTACACAAATGTTATACTTGGAATAGTTATACGTTTAATACAAAAACTGGCAGATTGATTATGATTGTTATAACTTTAAATTGATGGTCGTTATAAGACCGTGAAACTTATTTAAACTGCGTATTTTACCTCTAAATTATATGTTTATATTCATGATGATTTCCTAATGTAAATACGCACAATGGATTAGTACACGTTGATAATATGTTAGTCTATTAGTTGATAAATTATCTAGCATTCTTTGCATCTTCCATAAAGATTCATACACAATGGGATAGATGATTACTGATAGCAAACAACCAGTACTGTTATGCCTTTAGGCTCGGCATTTTTGCATTTTTGGGGATGGGGTCATAACGAAGGGGTGCATTTGAAGTGCATGTGCATATGGTATAATGGCCACATATTGCACTATATTAACAAGATATACAAATGGGCCAAATGCAAAAAAGGAATAATTTACCGTATTTTGTGTTTAAATTTGTGCTTTAAATTGTGGATACGTCTAAAATGCATAAATTCAATTTTCTAAAAATAACCTTAAACATTTGGGACGCGTCTTGTGATCCGTAAAATACAATAAGTAAGAATGGTTGCCTAACATTCACATCTCAATAGCTGTGCATACTGCAACAACGTGAAAACGATTTAATATTACAGGTTTGGACGTGATTTAAACATATGATAAGCAGGATCGTACCTGACTAGTCAGTCAGTGCAGTATGAATATATAGTGTGGACCTCGTGTTGCAGTTAGTGTTTTAAGTAATTCTATGAACAATTAAGGAACTTAAGTGTCAATAAGGATATTATGGATCCCATTGTGAATAATAACTCTTCTCAGCATCTCAGGAATAAGATTAGTGGATTTTTACTTGCAACATTATATTATCAACACATCAACGTTAAACCAACACGGTACCAGAATATAATACTGGATGTACATTGCATAAATAATACGCCTATAAGGGATGAACATCTACGTAAGGGGCATAAACGTAAGCAAGTGTTAGTTTTACAAGTGCAACTCACTACTCGTACACCATGCATTAATGAAACTAGGTCTAACAAGTGCACATATGCATAGATTTGCACTAGCCTATGTGTTTGCAAACGGGAATGGCTTGAGGGTGCAATGAAACATGCAAGACAAGGGGGTTACAAAACGCCCCAACGATTCGAAACCCATCTAGCAATGAGCGCATTGTAAGCCCTCTTGCGCATCACATTCGAGAGGGAGATATTTCATGATTCAATGCGGGATGAGCATCAATTATTCAGCGTTATTATTTTTGATAATTTATCATAATTTCTAACTCAATCAGTTATTCTATCATGGAAAAAGTTGATAAAACTAAATGCAGTTAATAGAATAGGCGCCTTTTTCGAAAGGATATATAAACTGTTGTAGGTATAACATTTGGAACATTTCAAGCGAGTGGAATTTTGAATGGCTTGCTATTCCCTCAGGATATCCGGTATTCGCGCGCCTGGCTGAGTGACGCGTTCATATGACTTCCTTCGCGCTTATTCGCGTGCGCCTAGATTACGTTAACGTTAAATTGCTATTTACTATTTTAAGTGATCTGGGACTGTCGAACCCTCGAGCGTGTGCGAGAATAATTAGTTGCTTAACATAAAATACAATGCAATTAAAACTCCGTGTGTTATAATGCGATCCTATTATCGTCGCTGTATTGCGCGCAGTTAATTTTTGACGTTGCATTTATTCAGTTATTCATTTAACGCTGGGGCACGGGGTGCCAATGACAAATCGTCGAATTATGCACTCAGCGGGAGAGACGAACAAATAATTTGCAGCAGCCTACGTACACTTCTTGCAATTATTCAGCGTATTGTTCGCCTTCTGCTTGCCAAGTTTTTCAAGTGTATGACAAGTGTGTTTGTTTAGGGTTTTATTTGCACCCCGTAATTTTTGATTTGAAAGATTCGAAGCGATCGCACTCGAAAGAGATTAAAATGCAACCGAGCGTTAACGAGACACAAGCAAAGCAAACAGTCGAATGATGAGTGGTGGTCACTGGATAAACAATCAACCAATTATTTGTGTTTTAGGATGAGTTAAATCCCATGTTTGTTTATGTTTGCTTTCGAAAATTTTACCACGTTTCGGGTTATTTAAAAGTTGAATTGTCATAAACAGCAATACGGGTAAATTAACATTCATTATCAATTCATCATTGCGCTGAACTGTTGTTTCGTCTTCTCATTGGCGCGTTTCTCATTTTCGTTGCGCTGGCGAGTGCGATATGATAGCCCGTCGGTGTCTGAATCATTGGATGAGTTTGGTGGTCCCGGAGGAGCCGTTACCGGTTCGGGGCGAGGGCGCGCATTTTCACTCCCGAACTTAAATTGGATGCTGGTCACTTTCTATAATTCAAACGCGTATATTTCATAACCTAACTGCGCACTCATCTGCTTCGTTCCCGCATCATCCCTTCGGGAAGATGACAGCGAATCGGTAAGGAAGTTAAGTCTTCGTTTAATATACAATTCCATTCATACTCGATTGGGGTAAATTACCGATTGGTTCATAATCGATTTCGAGACGAGCGTTTGCTTCTTTTTATTGGATCATCTTAATCGAATAATTCAAAATTCGGAGGTAATGAATTGTTAAAAGCTAGTCCGCACCCCGAGCGCGCAAACGGGGCGATTATGTCCCAGGGTGTGGAATCTTTGGGAAGTTAATAAACTGATTAGCATGCACGTCGAGTGCGCGCACGTTGCAGAGGGCGCTTAATCAAGCGAATTATGGCAAATCTTAATACAATGTCAGGTGGAAAACGGTTTAATTAATATGCGCACCCCTTCGGAGACGCCGTGAAATGTTCACGACGTCAATGTATTGTCGAAATACACGCATGTGTAAAGTACACTCGTGCATACACACAGCGAGAGTGAGTGGGAAAATGCGGAGTACGCGGCTGTCAAGGTGCTCCCCTTAATTCGGTTATGAAATATTAAGGGAGTCAGCGGCGGAATTAGCGGCTTGTCATCGCGGCGATGGCGGCAACGACGGTGTAGCTAATGTATGCCCATTCGGCACGCAGACGTGCAGAGAGCGCGCGTACCTCTAACATGATTAATAACCTTATGAATTTATTTATTCGGCTCGCCAGTCAATTACGCGGTTTCATTAAGTGTATTCCTTTGTTTTATGGTAATGCCATCATCCCCCTCGCGGCCGGCGCTTCGCAGCGCACACGCTTGATGTAAATTCACACACCCAAGGCCTATCAATAGCGCCACGTAAGGTCATCTCGCCATCATCTTGTGTGTGTTGTGGTCATTTCCAGCGTATTGCTCCCCTAAAAGCAATACAGTCGTGAGTGTCACTTAAAATGCAAACCCGAAGGCTGCCGCGCTTTAAATATTCATCAAAAGTGCGTGTTTTATTTTTTTATTAGCGCCATCGTTGCTCAGAAAATACGGCGCAAACGAGTGTGACCCCCTTGGAAAATGAGATTCTTTTCGCTGCCCCCAGCGCGTTTTTCGTGGATACATGCATCGCAAGTTTGGTTAAGCTTATAATTTACTTCATTGCATGAGGGAGGTGAGGGTATATTTCGTGTATGAAAAGTTAATTGGGTCTTAAAATGGTTGGATTAAAAAATTATAATATTTTTCCACTTTTTTCCACAGCGCATTCATTATTTATACGGATATTTTCAAAGTACATCAAGTAGAGGGTTGAAATTGTCATTGATTTTACACCCACCTAACCTTAAAATCCGAGATGCATGAATTCCATTTGATACAAATAGATATAGAGTGCTTTATCCCCTATCGGGAGAAGAAATGCTCAGTATTCAATAGATTTAAAGTTTAAAGTCTTGAAAGCCATCGGTGTTGAAAATATTCAAAGCTAATTTTAATATTAATGGAATTCTTGCAAAAGACGAATCGCCCACACTAATCTTGTGAGATCCTTGGTGAGAAATGGAATTAAGTTCAAGGCGTATTAGTAATAAATTTTCTTGACTTGGGAGGCACTTCCGAAATGGAAAAGGTGACTTTTTGGTTATATTGGATTATTTGCAAAAATATTTCAATATTTCATTCCATTTCACGCAGAATTGCAGCGAGTTTCACGCCGAATTGAAAACCTGTTATACGTTTGATAAATATTTCATTAGGAGTAAAGGAGTATAAGAATTTATGTTAAAGTTTTTCCGCTCGCTCGCTTGCGCGCTCCCTTCGTTCGTCTTTGCGCACCCGCGCGCGCGGCTAACTTATTTCTGACGATATCGAAACTGTTGGCGTGCGAATCCTGCGGGATTTGAGCGCGTGGTGCGGTGCCCAACAATTCCACAGTTTTACTTCGAGCTGTCGCACTAAAGTGTAATAAAATTCCCTTCCTTCGAGCGACTTCCACCAGGCTCGAGCGTTCATCTTCGTGTGCGCAAAAATAGTTTTGCTGCAATTACTTTCTTGCACAACTTTCTGTCTTTGCAATACAACTTTACACTTTTTCGTTTATTTCTTGTTAATTGCTATTACAATATTAGCTCAGTCCGTGCGAAATGCTGCTAAGACGTTAGCATCGTAAATTTGTGAGATATTGAAAAATGATTAACTTATGGTGGGATATTGATGATCAATTAGGATAATAATTCTTCGCGCGGAGTGTCTTGTTCATAAGAACCATTCATCATCATATTGCATACATGGACCAAAAAGGGGATAAAGTAACAGGATGCCAACAAGGCTCTCGATCATTCTAATTGAAACCGGATGCCTTCGCGACCCCGAACCATCATCCACACCCAGCGGCCTAATGAGCGCGCCAGCTTCTTCCGATGGCCCCTTGGAGGATATTACACTTTCTTGCCGCGCTCCTTGCGCGTTTAAACACAATTCGCGTTTAAGATTATCGATTTCCGATTAATTACCTTACGCGTTCATCTTATGAATATTCAAAGGCTTTCCTTTTAAACAAATGGTTTTCCGTAAAGCGAAAAACAAAATATGGATGAGCAAGTTGAGGGTTTTTTAATGGGGTGGCAATTTACACGTGGCGAGGCAGACGCAATTGCACCGCGAGGCAAATGAGATTATCATTGCAATTAATTGTCAGTGATGTGTTGGTCCGTGGAGGCCAGAGCGCCACATATAAACTATCGCATTGACCTGTATCATTGGGGGCGGCAGAACGCATGCATTCGACATGTCCGCTTGTGTGTTTCGTCATAAAAATGTCACAAATTCCATTGATTAATCGCTGCGATACGAATTCAGCGAGGACCGCGTGTTGTGGTCACTTTATATGATCACGTTTGATATATGTGCCAATCGGCCAATAAATATTCTTATAATCGAACGGACAATTTATTTCCTACATCTGTTACGCTTTATTCGATTGCAAATACCGGTTTATGGTTTATGG
>JARJDV010003651.1:0-29460 GCA_030264675.1 Anaulacaspis nigra
TTTACCGTAGATTTCGCCACCATCAGGACAACGCTGTTGTGCGATTGCACCAACGGCAAACAACGCAATTACCAGTAATACTTTCATTTTCAGCTCTGAACAATGCAACTTTACTCGACTGAATGATAATAGCTTACCTTTCAGCCTTTTTATATTAGACAAAATCCACTTATAGTTGTGATAAGCTGAAATAATATACACAGGAGTTTAATACTTGATAAGAAAATTAGACTAATAATGTATGTTTACAGGTAATAATTATTAATCACGACTTGAAATTAATAATGGTACTTATAAAGTCGAAGTATTGGCCCATCCATTATTGCTATTCGTTCGTTTTATCTTATTACAATCCTGCAAATTTTGCACAACACAACAATTTGCACGATTTTGTAATAGATATTTACATTTCCAGTGATTATGAGCATCATCGTGAACAGCTCATTATTCAAATTTGCATTCGTAGTCACACAAACATAAAATGACGCATTTGTACAAACGTGCTACGATTATTCACCTGAGTAACAATTGGAAAACATTTAGCATGGAGTAATACTACATTGTTGATAATACGTTTACGTGCGGTAATTAAGTCAATTTGTTATCAAATGGGATTGTTTCTGGATTTTTAAAAATAGTCAAATGCGTATTATTTATATTATTCTAGGAAATACTCATACGTAAATACGAAAAATGAAAATTCATGGTTTCGTGATATAGCTTTTTCTAGCTGACATATGAAAATATTCTTCTTAGGGAAGTAGCTATAAAGAGATGAAACTGAGTGAATGACTTTTAACCTTTTAAGTGATAATTATTACTGATAGCTGCATGCCGGCCAAGTTAATAACATGGGATGTTCAACATTTATGAATATGTGAACGGTTTAGTTTCATTTAATTTCTCTTGGACGTAACGTCAATGTGCGTTAATATCACTTAGCAATGCAGTATTTACAAGTACTGTCCTTGATAATCCTTTTGGTTTCTTCAGCTTATTCTTGTCCGCGCGCTCCGACTATTTATCAGTCCAGAGTTAATAAAATACCTGGTGATAATGGTTACCAAATTAAAGTATCTGACAATGCAGAAAGATATAATCCTGGCCAAGTATATACAAGTAAGTACGCATGAATCGGTCTTGCAAAATAGATATTATATCATAATTTATTCCAATTGCTCAACTTTGAAATGTACTGATGATTTTATTAAATTTATATCGTTAATTTTGTAGTGTATTTAATGGGATCGAGAACATTTGACAAACTTCAGCATTTTAAACGGTTTACGATTAATGTTGAAAGTGCTGATGACCCAACTAATTTATCACCGCATAAAGTTGGCAGTTTTCAGCTATTTGCGGATTCCCTGACAAAATTTAACGAAGAATGTGTTAATACATTGTCAGAATCAAACACGTTGGATAAAACTGAAGTGTTCTTTATGTGGACTGCACCTCCACCTGGTTCAGGATGTGTTACATTCAGGTAAATTGGAAACATGAAGGTTTTCTAAAGTGTTTAATTACTTATGATTTATAGAGCTATGGTATATGAAGATTCAACTCATTGGTATGCTGATGATGGTCACTTAAGTAAAACACTCTGTGAATTTACTGATAAAGATGTTAAATTCGATGAGAATGATTGTTGTGCTTGCGATGAAGCTAAATATAGCGTAAGTACTTATTCAATTTTAATCTATTAAAGTATACTTTATAAGGATATAAACCGCATGTATTTTAGATGATCTTTGAAGGCATTTGGTCCAATAAAACGCATCCTAAAGATTTTCCGTTTTCATTATGGTTAACTCACTTTTCTGACGTTATTGGAGCAAGTCATGAGCGCAACTTTACATTTTGGGGTGAAGGGCAATATGCTTCAGAAGGATTTCGTAGTTTAGCCGAATGGGGTTCGGTGAGACTAATGGAATCTGAATTAAGGGCGAAAAGTAAATACATGCGAACTATTATAAAAGCTGCTGGACTTTGGTATCCGAATGTAAATACAAACACTACTACAACGTTCAAGGTTGATCGGCGACATCATTTAATATCTCTTGCATCAATGTTTGGTATGTTTAAACTATTTTTAATCTTTATCTATATATGAGGCTAATTCACATTGCTTTTATTTAGGTCCATCGCCCGATTGGGTAGTTGGTGTAAATGGGTTAAATTTATGTTTGAAAAATTGCACTTGGATTGAAAATCAAATTATCGAGTTGTACCCTTATGATGCTGGTACAGACAGTGGAATCACTTACATGGTATAAACATTTTGGCTGTAGATATATTATCGACTAAATTTGTGTCTTTCAGTCGCCTAATGCTGAAACAACTCCAAGGGAAAAGATGTATCGCATTACAACTAAATATCCTGAAGATCCGAGAGCGCCTTTCTATGATATGAAGAATGATAATATGATGCCCATGGCCAAACTTTATCTTAAGCGTGAAAAACTAGTGCCTAAATCATGTGACGAAAGTTTTCTTACAGCTCAATTGGATGTCAGTGAAAATACTGAAGACACAAGTCGAGGTTTGAGATCTTTACTAACTTTTAAATTGAATTTACTTTAAGGTATTATTTAATTATAGCTGAATGCGCTGTGAATGAATATTCTCAATGGAGTGAGTGCTCGGTAACGTGTGGTAAAGGATTAAGAATGAGGACCCGAGAATATAGAATGCCACAAAAGGCAGCAATGTTTGAATGTAATCGACAATTAGTTTCCAAGGAGATGTGCGTTGCAGCTGTACCTGAATGTGGAGGGTAAGAAACTGAAATTCAACATATTACTTCTATTTGAATATTGCTATTAACAGGGCTACAAATCAAGATGAATCATCCGAAGAAAAGTTTGATTTTGATGACGCTTTATGTAAGACAAGTGATTGGACTGAATGGTCGGAATGTTCGGAAATTTGTGGTATCGGCTTTAAAATACGCTCGAGGCGTTTTATTGATAGAATGGGTCGTAAAAAGTGTCCTACTGTTGAAACGGGTAATCTAACTTCTAAAAATATTACTTACAACATTTTAATCAATTCACATTCTTTATGTGTTAAGAACAACGTGAAAAATGTATGGGTCCTCCTTGCGCCAGAAATGAAGTTCCTGATCCCATGTGTCCTGTCACGCAATGGAGTGATTGGAGTCCTTGCAGCGCTTCTTGCGGCAAAGGGATCAAAATGCGCACAAGACTTCTATTAGTCGAACCAAGTTTACAGGAAAAATGTAGCGGGCGCGTAGAAATGATTCAACAGAGACCTTGCGTCGAAACAACTGATTGTACATTTGATATGCAAACAGCGAAAGGTACGAAAATAAAAATTTAAAAACTAAAATTTTCCACGTAAATAAGGCGCAATTTAAATATGATGAGATAATAATGAACTTCCTGAATTATTATTTCACTATTGCAATAATATGCGATAGAATGGTATGATCAATGCTTTAACGTTATTGATGTAAATTATCTTTTTGTTAACAGAGGTGTGCATGGAGGATGCATTACAAGGTCCATGCACTGGTCATTTTACTCGATACTATTTCGACTCTAATAAAATGATGTGTGTACCATTTGTCTACGGTGGGTGTAGAGGCAACAGAAATAATTTCTTAACTGATATCGAATGTGATAATTCCTGTGGAGTTGTGCGTGATGCGCTCAAAGGAATTCCTCCTGCACAAACTCCACCTGTAAGTGCAAATCAGCATATTTCGCCTGCGCAAAACTATCCTCAGCACAATTTTGGAGTTAAGCAACAAGGTGAATCAATTGATTGTATGATGTCGGAATGGTCACCTTGGAGTGGTTGTTCAGCGACTTGTGGCTTAGCATATTCGGACAGATTCCGAATGATTAAACGCGAGCCGGAAAATGGAGGAAAACCCTGCTCGAAAAGATTGCAAACTCGTCGTCGTTGTCTGAACTTACCTCCATGCTAATTGAAGTGTATAATTGATCAAAAATACTATTATTGATCAAGTGCCAAGGTTCAACAAAAATATTTTAATGTTTAAGTGTTTTTCAACCACTTAATATGCAAATAACATAAATCCTTGATAAGTAATAATTAATCTAAAGGGGAATTTTGTATTTGTATACGTTATCAAGTTAAGGTGTTGAATATGGAATCCATTGTTTGAACTGTAAATATTTCGGATACTGTAAGTAAGCAATAAACTAAGTCATCCATCAACACTTTAAGTGTTTTCGTTTAACACTCCGCGCTGATAAAAATATTAATGTCTGAGTTTGCTCAATTTGAAAATTGCATAATAGATTAAAATTCGTGATTAATTTGCAGCATTGACAATTGTAAATTCCGTTTGAAAAAATATATTTATTGAGTGCATATTTTCATGTTTCATTACTACCTGTTATAATGCATTTTTGATTTATAAAACGGCTCTGAAAATGAAATATTTTATTTGTCTATTCCATAAATTAAAATTTATTTAATTTCTTTGAATCAGACCATGCTATTTTCTCTAAAAATTTGTATCAACATGGCGTTTATATGAAGCAAACACATTTTATGCGTTCATTCCGTGTATAATAAAATTATGCATGCATATGGTCGTAATGAAATGCAAATCTCGTACAGAGTGCTCCGAATTATAATCAATAATTCTTTAACGCATTAAGAAAATTGTTACGGTCTGTCTTTTATTTTTTCATGTGAGTATAACAATTTCGCATTCATAATGGCTACAATCGTAGTTTTACGTCATAAAGTTCATCATTAATTTGATTTGTTTGACCATATATATGCCAAACGTTACTATGGTACATTCAAAAAAACAATGAGCAATCATGCCGTCACACGAAATGTAGTTTAATAATTCGCGTTATATAATGAATGGCAGGACATAATCGTTTATCAAGTTTATACGCTGATTCAAATTCAATTTGAATTAAATGCTTTTAAGTAGTTTATGATTGCTTGGTGCTAGGCCTATAATGCAATTAATTATTCGTGTGCTGTTGTTTATTTGTGGATTATTCATTATACAAATATTTGCTGTAACGTGTCCAAATGGCGACAAAATATATGGTAAAATTCTATTAGAAATCCGAATTTACTGGACTATAAGATACAACTTTTTATCTGGGTGCATTTTATCGTGCATACATCAATTAATACATTCGTCTAAGAATAGTTTTACAAATTTATGTCATGTCTCTTATAGTCCGAGAAACACGGTAGTGTAATATAACTATGCGTGAAAAATAATTAGTTAATGTTTAGTTTGGAAGGTGACAAATCGTGAAAGCAGAAAAATTTTGCAATTGCATAATAAGCTTCGAAAACTGTTGTTACTTGGTGCTGTTCCCGATCAACCAAGAGCATTGAATATTTCAATGTTACGCTTTGATGAAAATTTAAGCATATTAGCACAAAATGTGTCAAGTCAATGCGCCATGAAGCATGTTCCAAGTCAAGATCGTAGGAAGAATATTTCAGGAATTCTTTCAGGTACAAGTATGTAAAATATCAAATTTTTAGATCGATTTAAAACTATTGGACAAAATTTATATATGGGATGGAGTTCGCAGTTTTCAACAGCACCAAGTTGGAATAAAACTTTGAAGACTTGGTTTCTAGAACATAAAAATTACACTTATCCTAATAATCCTACTCGCTTAACGGGGCATTACACGCAAGTATGAAAAATGCGTTGTTGGTATATAATTTGCACCAATAGTTTGTTAAATTATTTTAGATGATTTGGTATGATACTCAATATGTGGGTTGCGATTTTATAAGTTTCTATGATAGTAAACATCCAATTACAAAGTACGCTAAGATATACACTTGCAATTATGGACCTGCGTAATTTTTAACATGGTTGAATATTACAAAACTTTTAATTCTCAATTTAATTTTAGCGGAAATGTAAAAAATAAAGCACCTTATCCGAGAGCCTAAGTATATTTCAGTATTTACGTAATTTAATTTTGCAAATCAAATAAATTACAACTAATTCTGATAGAGGACGCTATGATGTTTGAAAATGAGTTGTTTGTTGTAACAACAGACTTCGCAGGATACAAGTTCAAAATGAATAGTTTTACTGACACAAATAGGTAAATAATGGCATGTTAATTTACGGATATTATATTCTTAAGAAGTATATGCATATGCAATGAACAAATCTTAGTACCCCCATGTATTTTTCCTATTTCCACGTAGGTACTGGAAAAGATTTAAAGGTAAAGTTTTGATTAAATAATTTGCTAATTATTTTTGTGCTGACATAATCCGGACAGCTGCAAGGCAACTCAATTATATGTTTGAATCGCCGAAAATGTGTTAACACGCCGAAAACATTCGTTAACAACTATTTTGTGGGCAAAAACGTAACGAATGAAAGTGAAGCAAAAATTCTAACATCAAATGAGCACGTTATATACCCACTTAGTGGTGCCCAATTCGAAATATGGAATTGATGTCGAAACGACGGAAATGTTCAATTTTGTACGTACACGATATTCGTGACACCCGAAAACTTCCGCGTCAAAACATGGCTGGGTGCATTCGTCAACATCAAACGCTTTTCTATCTTGCAGGTGATAATCTAACGAAAAACGCGAAGACGTTTTCTGACACGGAAAGAAATTACGTAATTTAATCAAACTATTGTGCAGCTGCATCGCTTGATTGCGGTTGATTTCGTTAATTGTTATAATTATTTCTACTTGAAAATACCTGCATGGATGTAGTTTCTATCATTTTTTAACCTAAATAATAAATTTCCAGAAAGCAGCAAATTCTCATAGAAATTTTGCTGTGTAGTTTTGCATTAAAGGGGGTAATTAGTTTAAGTCTTCCGCGTATCCATTGATTCGGTATTCGCTGCGTGAAAACAGATAAACTAGGCAAGTAGACATTCATTTCGGAATGAAACCGAACGAAACAAACGCAAGAAGAAAGCAAAAAATTATAGCCATTTGCATGCAAAAGCAGGTAAAAATCTTCACGTCTTGTTGTTGGCGAACATCTTCACGCTACGAGATACAAATTGCCCCGTTACTTTCTGAAACAATAGCCGAGGGATTCATTCATCTTGCGATTACATGAAGCGCCTAGAACGAGGAAACAGACACACTCGAACAATTGAAGTGATTTAATGATTGGCGAGATAATTAGAAAGCTGCATAACGTGCGATGAGAGCATACGAACGAAACCGTTTAACTTTGCAAATCCGAAAGATGGAAATCTTCGGCAAAACGGCATAACTGTAACGCGTGCTATAATGGCTGAATTAATAATAATTCAAATACGTATATGCAAAAAGCCGGAACGATTTTTTCATCAACATTTGCATACAAAGGAAATCAGACGTATTAAATCCATAGAGCTGCACAGCATCTCCTTGTCTCTCACATATTAATAAATCAACTTTCACGATGCGTTTTTCACGTGGTTTAAACATTGCAACGCTTTCATTGATTTTCTCAAGCGAAGAAAAAATCTTTTACCTCTGGGCGCTGAAAAAATCCATGCTAATTGGCGGAACGTTGCGAAGAATGCGTTGGAAATACTTAAGTATATTAATACCGTGTCAATACAAAAAGCTGGCGTAAAGACAGGTGAAATTTAAGTTCGGAGTAAATAATTTCCTATTGTTTTCGCTAAAAATTTTCTGCATTATTCAATTAAGCGTATTTTCGGCTGTTGATGCATTACCATCATAACAAGCAGCTGCAGCACGCTGCAACCTGTGAACGCAATTTGTGAATATTAACAGAAATCGCCTTCCGGGCATTTTCGTACACTCTTCCCTTCAACAAATTCTAATGCGTGCGGCGTTAAACTGTCTGATTACGTGGAAATTTATTAGTGACTATCAATACGCCCGCTCATTATATCGCGTATGCTTTCATATCTCGGCGTAATATCAATGCAGTTTTTTACACAAATTTATAGGATTGATTGCGTTTAAAAACCGTTTGAACACGCGTACCATGTCAAACATTTTTTGTTCGTCGTATTGTTGATCGTTGGGCTTATTATGAATTTGATTTGCAACATCGATACACGTTATAAACGAGCACGTGTTTATGATGATTTTATGCGTTTCGGTTCGGCCGTAAAACTTTTATTATTTATGAGATTGGCAGGTGCAACAATTGCAATTTTCTGCAATTGCAATGCGAAATTATACAATTAGTTAGCTGTAATTGTTTCGCTTCTTTGCTTTATTTCTTCTTGCACCCTTAATGCAAACTTTAATATCCTGGCAAATAAATAAACGAGAGCAATAAAATAAAGTTGTAAATTTTAATCACATGTTATGAATCTTTAAAAATATCTTTTAAAGTGGAGTTTTATTGTAAAATTCTTTGCCTTATATATTTCAGAAACTAAGGATTGTTGCTTGGACGAATTAGAATACTGACATTTTATTTTTCTATCAAATTTTAAATTATGAAATTATTTAGAGAGTAGAGTTTGGTACTCACGAATTACTTTTTTGCTAACTTGATAATAATTTATCAAATGTAAACAAAATCAATTTTATTATTATATATTTTGTATTATTTATGGAGATTGTCAACGAAACACGATGTTGAAGACAAAAATTAAGTTTTAAGTCGCAGTATGAAAAAATTAAGTCGCAGTATGATAGTCAACAATTGAAGGAGGCGCACTTGCCCCGTGTTACAATGTTTTCGTGTTGCAATGTTCAATGTTCTTCCTGCGTGCAATTTGATAATCCAACGGAGATTTTTGTTTGGTAGTGAAATATATAGAATTAATACTTCATAGGACTAAGCAAAAAAATGCCACAAAATTCCAAATTTACTTAGAAATTAGAGCTTAAAAATGATAAACACAATTCGACATTCTTGTTATTTACCATAAATCAAAGAATTTTTTAATAATTGTGAAAATTCTTGTATCTACGAACGAGATTAATTACTTTATTTTTGATATTGCAATTATCACAGGACATTAATGCACTTTCCACGCAAGCACACTTACCCCACTATATGTTATACATATATTTGTTTAATTTTAAGACAAGAGTGTCAACTTAGTTATTCTAAAGATCGTGAAAGCAATCCTTATATAAAATTAAAATAATTCTGTTAAATGTGGCCTTTTGCTCCGCATTCCGAAGAAAACCGACGAGGTAAATATGCACGTCAGGAATCCGCTCAAGAAATGAATAATATTTCCAGAAATAGCGGGTTAAAAAAATGAGTGAAAAAGCGAAAATATTCGAGCAAATATATATAATGCGATGGTTATGTTTGCCCACAGGTAGAACTAATTTCGCACGAAGTGCGCACGCAATCCGCACACACGTAAGCATTAGTTTTTGGGCTGCTTGCTCCTCGTCCTCTCCTCGCGTCGACTGCCAAAGGACGACAATTGAAGTACACATCGCTGCGAGATCTTCTCACGCTGACCAGTTCAGCGTCATGCGCGATCATACAAATTATGCTTTCGCTCGAAAATTATTATAATTTTTCTTATACGTGCATTAAATACAACAACTATAGGCGCGCGTATTATACGGTACATATCGAGAAGTCCAAGTTGTTCATGTCTACCGCGTTTTTTCTCTTCTCCGCATGTCCGTTTATCGTTCGTATGCATCTTTTCTTCGCTGCGTTTCTGCAGTGCTGCACAATTTTTATAGAAACGTCCGTCACACACACGCGCGTCCACCGCACGCCGCGATGACGTTCTTCGTGGCTGCGTGCAACCATCAAAAACCATCATTTCCAATCCTTACCAGCATCTCTCGTTCTTCGCTTACGATATTCGTGTATGTCGCATTTGCCGCTGTGTTACGTCTGCCTCGATTCTTCATTCGCGACCACGCGTGTTTGCTCTTTGTCTTATCATTTACATCCATCGATCAAAGGGTGCAACTTGAAAAGACCAATAGTTCAAACAGATAATTCGGGGTCCCCTTCATGAAATCAAGTCAATTCTCTTAGTTCAGAGTTTCCGAAATTACAGAAAATAAGTGGAATTAAAAATGATTTAGTTGAAGGTGATTTTAAAGTGAGATTTGACTGTATAATAAACGCATTGCGTGGAATGTTAGAACAGTAGCTGAGATGACGGCAAAGCCTGAAGGCTTGCGTTGTGGTCTTTAAGGTAGCAAAGGCGACGGTGCACACATTCTCTCGATGCGGATGCATTCGCCTGGAAGATCGACTGCGCTCCGGTATGGAGATGATGAGGATGATGATGAAGATGAGGCACCAACATTGCGTGCGCCCCGCTGAGCGCGTCCTATTTCATGCGTGCCCCCCGCGCGCGCCGCCGCCGCCACCGACTTGATAATCAGGCGGTCAATAAATAACCGAAATCGTACTTGTTGTGCATGCGTTCGGGTTTCGTGTTTCAGCACTCGGCGGCGCGCGCGATCGCACTTGGGCCAAATTATAATGTCGATGCGTTCTATCTCAAGTTCGGCTGTCGATAGCGCTCATAAATAATCGACGCTGTTAGCGATGGTGTTGACTTTCGGAAAACGGCGCTACGCATGTGCGATCTCGATGAGATATGATAATCGCGCGCTGTTATTTTCACCTCCTCACAAATTAGCGGGTAACCACCTGGGCAGCGAGTGCGCGCAGGTGCTCCACGAAGGTGTTCGCGGCTATTGAAACTTCGTACTTAAGTGCCCATTTGAGCAAATGCCAATTGGAATTTGAGACTGTGTTTAACATCACTTTGCTTATCGTTCAATTATCCTTTAACATGCATTTATATTAAGTAAATCAAAACAAATACCTTCTTTATTATTCTTTAAAATTACGCACTTTCTCGCACTATACGATGCGAATTTTTACTTACAAAATTAAATTTAGTCTTATGGTGTGAAAGTGATTTTATGCAAAAGTTATTATTGAGAAGAACAATCAAATGATAAAGTGATATTGGAATTGTTTAAATAAACGTTCAAAAATCATTCTTCTTAAAAATGTTTTTCATTATTATATTGTTCTAAATTGTCTTTGTATTTTTGTTCAAAAGCATATGTTTAACTTAAAACTGGACTTTAATTTAGCGTGCGTCTTATGGTGCAACGGTGCGGTTTATCCAAAACTTAAACTTTAAGACGTCGTCCATTCAATAAATAGCCTTAAAACGCATCTTATAAGTACATAGTCTGAATAGTCGGAATCCTTAAATTCAGTTATTTACATATATTCTTTGTTTAGAAGTGGATATTGCTAGCCTGTGTTATGTTAACAATAAACAATAAATATCTGAAATTTACGTTAAAATATATTTTTTATCTCAAAAATTGAAATGCGTATTATCCAGGGAAATACGGTATTTATAGTTATGTTTTTGGTACAATTAAACTTATTCCACCCTCCAGAGAATTATGAATGATGGTGAGCAGGTGGAATTAGAAATATTTTTTTGAGTAAGATTGATGTTCATGTAAGCATAGATAAAACAAGAAGCATCACGCGTGTACAATTTTTGTTTTTCATTTCTTGCGCGGCCAAGTCGGGTCGGGTTTTGATTCCTGTTCCTTTTTGTTTCTGCTTGAGCAGTGTAAATATGCGACTTCCTACACTTAGCGCACGATATCTACGCACGCCTAGAGAAACTCGCAATCGACCGGCGCGTAAGAACTTGGAAATAATTGGCCATAATTGGCTCGGACGACCGCCATGCTAATTGTCGACAAATGCAGCGCACACACGGCGAAAAAGATGAATGTTGACCATAAGGGAATTTTAACGAAAATTAATCTGCCTGTCACTCGCTCGGCGCGTGCAAAGAGCGCCGAAATCGATAACGCAAATGCAATTATTAATTGGCAACGTGTATCCTTGCCTCGCAAATATGCCAAGACGAATTGGTAGCTAATTGTTATTAAAATAGTTGGCATTTTTCTTGCGCCGCTTTTAGTGTCCAGCGCGAGCATCAAAGCTGCTGCTCGCCAAATATAAATTATACGCATATTCAGGCGCAACGCATTCGAATCGTTCGCGAAATTTTAATTGAAAATACTCCGGCCGAGATTTGCATAAATGTTGAACATATTTCCTTTGAATGTATGCAGTATTTTGAAGCGAACGCCATTGGATTCATTATTCAAACGTGCATTGCTGAAATGCATGCGCATGCTCCACCATCGAACAATGCACGAAAGCATGAATAACTAACTGGACGAATATGTAAAATGTACAATTACTACCGCCGATGCATATTAAACGCGCAACCGGCAATTACGCGCCATTTACTTGCTCACCGCCGCGCCACGATGCGTATTAGAAAAACAACAATATCGCGTCTCTCGTATTCGTCGCTTCTTACAGCTAACTACTAGACTTTTTCGTATTCGTCCACGATTTGGTGGGGTCCAGTCGCATACGCCATTAATGATTGTTCTATGTCATGTGAAATTACCCACTATGAAATTACAGTGTCGCACAAACATTTTGTTTTACCTTAAACCAGAACTAATCTTATTGCTTATTAAGCATAAATGACATGCACATAATTTAATAACCATGTAGGTTGGTCATAGCAAAAAGTTTAAATTTTTACATGTATTCCAATTAAATACACTTCTATAAACATTCAATTTAACATGTGTTGTATTGACATGTTTTACGAAAAAGACGAGCAACTGCTAATCAGAGCATTTTCATTGTATTTCGTATTCGTGAACAACTGGAAAATAAGATATTTAATAACAAGCTACTTGAAAGCGTTATGCATCGTATTATTAAAGAAAAATACCCACAAGAGTAATAAAATGCGAGAGACAAAAAATCGGAGCGGAAAACAAAACTTGAATGAAACCCATACAGCAAACAGAAGACGAATATAATTTTATGTCTTCTTAAACTACCACGTGCATTGTCTGCACTTGTTACACTTTTTTGACACTATTATTAAAACTAATCCACATATGTCGATTTAATTAACGGCCCACACACGATAATGATAATACTTGATTTTTCCGAAAAACGGGCCATTGTATTAAATGAAGAATTGATATACTCTTGAAGTAATTGATAATAATTAAGAATTTAACAAAAATGCCATTTTGAGTTGTGAAGAAGAGTAAGTAATTATTTCGAGTAAGAAAAACGATCTCCTTGATACAACATGACAAATTGATAATTAATTCGTCTGGATTGCAGAACATAAATTATGCATTTATGAATATAGTGATAAAAATAAATTGTTATACTGGAATATATAAACTAAGCAATTTATAAATCATTAAAATCACTTAAATGTCTTTAAATGGTGCGGGCACATGCCACATACAGGTGCATCAAGTACGTTTCATCATAAATTGCATTCAATGCAAAAAAATTATAAAGTGCAGCGCAAGTGTTTTGCAACTGAAGAAGTCCAAGAAGAAGAATAAGTATGAAAATGGTCAAACTCGTATTGCATTGGTTTCGTATACAATTATAATATTTAATTAATATAATGAGCGTTTAATTTACGAATCCATTTTAAAAATGTCAGTAATATTTTCTTAACAGGGTACCAATTAAAAATTGCTTGAAAATTTTATAAAAATCTTATTTCTTTACTAGAATTTTGCTATCAGTTTTAAACTTTTAAACAACTCTTGGTATTCGCTTAACGACAGCAAACACATACGTCATAATAATAGGGACGAAAAGTACGCGAGTCAAACCGAATATTAATTATCAATTGACCTAGAAAACTGTAACGCATTTCCACACAAACAGCCGAACGATATTTTAATGTCGTGCTTTGTATGAGCAGGACGCACTGCGGGTGGTTCGCAGATGGTTCACGCTCGACTTTTTTGGACAGCGCGCATCGACACGAAAATGTTTTATAGCTCGCGAAAACGTGCGCTCATAAATACCAAATAAGTCATACGCAATTGTCCGCAATGATGCACTTGCCGAAGAAGTAAAAAAAGTGAAAATTATGCCAAAAAACGTCGAGATTTAATTGTGCGCCAATCTGACCGATATGGGAATTAATTACCGATTTTGTGCATTTTTCGAGCATGTAATTGATAGGTTCAAGTCACGCCGCAAATCACGTGACCTTTCCTTTTTAAGCCAGCGTCGAGGGAAAAAAATATGATATAATTGTGTAATTACGCGTGAGCGTTCTTCGGAAGATGCGACTACCTCCCAGGCGCACAGAAGTCAAGAAATTTCCGTGCGCTTGCGTTTATTCTATTGAATATTCATATAGCTGCGCGTCTGCTGATGCATCATGTGTGGAATCCGAATGATTCGTATTTTTTTCGTTGTTGCTTCTTTTGAGCGCGGACTCGTCATCTTAAGATCTTTTTCAAGTCCAACTGAATGAAGTTACATCTCACGAGTGTGTGTTTTAGATTCTTTGTTGCGCTCCTGACTGTCATGCGCGTTTATTGAATAAAAGACGCCGCTTCACGAATTCAAATTTCGTCTGTGCGTCTGCGTACGGAACATCAAAATTCGGTGGAATTACTGTGGACGCCATCGCCTCTTTGGATCAAAACCCAACCAGCCACAAATTAATCGATGTGAAAAGAGGAGAAACGTTGCTTTATGCGCGCCCGAAAGGGTGATTCAATCAGTGCACGCAATCTCACAAAAAATATCTACTTATAACGTATCAAAAATGAAAAACATTTCATTCGAAAAATGTCTAAAAGTGTTCATTAAAGAGTATTGACTTGTAGGGAAAAGTTATAAAAATAACATTAAGTTAATTTTGAGTTAATTAAAATGACATAACATAAAATAAAGGAAAAGAATTGGAATAAAATAAAAATAAGAGATTGAGCAGAAAGAAGAGAAAACCTTAATAGAAAAGCACGCTTGCAGTGGACACGAAATGTAATCTACACTCGAAGTTGGAGCTGTTGAAAAGCAATTAGACATTATAATCCAGCATAATAAGCGACTCTTATAAGGTGCAGATAAACAGCGCGTTTTCGAGCAATAAAAATGGTAATGTATATAACACGTATAGAGAGGCGGCAATCGCACGTCGCAACGAGAAGCAAACAAACACACAACTTACTCCAACGAGCCCAACAGCTTCTTCTTCTTCGTCTTCTTCTTGTGCTTCGTGGTCGTCTCGTGCACTCCTCCTCCTTGATCTGCTGCTGTTGCTTCTTCTTTTGAATCCGTATGCATCGTCAATCGTCCGCTACACACAGCTGCGACTGATAAGTCTTTATTTACTCTTCGGCCACGCTCTCTCCGCGCGCCGCTCACAGATTAAAACCGTATTGAGCGTTAAAATATATAAAAGGCGCGTTGTAAATTTACAGCGCGAGCGTTTAAAACGCCATCAATTACGATGCTCTGTCCTTACATTTAGTCAGCGCCTAGACTGCAAGCAAGCCTATTCATACGCACTTAAGGTGGTATAAAACATAACCCGCGAATAAAACTAAGAATCATTAAAAATTATCATGTCAATCAGTCCGCATTAAAATACCTATCACTTTATTATCACGTGCGTTGCGTTGCGTCGTGACGAAGATTAATGAAACGCAAGCGCTAATTAATAATTAATTAGGTTCGTGGCAAAAAATCATGCGAAACGCATTAATCACCGGACGGGGTATAATCGTTGTTATCTGGGGAAATTTGTAGTTTTTCAGGTGCCACAAGAAATTATGCGTTCTGATATCGATCCGCCGGAGGTGCATAAAGTGTTCAAATCCAAGTAGCGAATGCCTCTTCGGCGCGCATCATCATCAGCACCACCATCAACAATTTCTCTTGCGTTTCGGACAGCAGTCGCAGTCGCACTCAGCGCGCGTTGTTGTGCTACGATTAGCATCAAGGCATAAAGCGCCATCCGTGCACCAATAAATTCTTGCTGTAATCACCACGTTTCAAATGATAATTCGTCGTTCGCGCCGCTGCTGCGTGCGCGCTCTTCACACTCTTCACATTTTATCTTAATTTATTCCGCTACGACATCGACGTATCAACGGCATTACAACATATTACTAAATGGAAAATAATACCATGCCTAACTAATGCTAACGAGAGGACTGCTTCAACCCACAGAAGGTGCACACGTTTTTATAATTTCTATAATTATTTTTCATTGATTTATTAATAAACCGATATTGACTTTGTTTCGGTATATTTCTCGGAAAGAAGAGGAAATAAAAAATTTCCTTTCACGAGATAGGTACCCATACTTAATTGTGGTAATCTTCAAGGATTATGTAAAAAAAAATTCGGATCAAAAAACGCACCTAACGATAAGACGACTTTTAGAAAATCTTTTTAATTTTCATTTGTTTTTAAAATAACTCATACTAGCAATATTGAGAATAAATAATATAGGTAAATTATTGATTCCAAAAGCATTCCGACTATTTTAAAGGTGCATTTACAAATAATTTACTGGGTAGATGATGTTTTAAAGTTGAAGTTTTGCATAAGACGCACTACAAATACACATTAAATTTAAGTCCATTTTTCTAGGTAAAAATTTGCATCTTATAGTGCGGAAATTGTGATAGTTCAGTAGTCCAAGTGGGAACCGTATCCCACAGTTGGTCGTGGGTCAATTCTTGATTCGTGACCCAATCGCGAAATACTACAAAGGATTGAAGAGGTGGAATTGGCATTATTTTGGACCTATAAAGGGAACAATAGGGGGTGCACCCTTTCCTTTTCTGCTCCTGGTACATCAACCATCGCTGGCACCCTATTCCAGCTTTAGTATTCCAAACAGTTATTAAATAAACCCAGTCACTAAATATTTAAAAATCATCTTCTTCTTCCAGCTTTGGAAGAAATCGTCAACATACGAATTTTTGGGGTAAATACCCAATATGGGCTTTGTTTATTCCAATTATTAGTATGTACATCTATGGGGATTAGGGCATTCCGAAACTTATAGTTTCACTTTTAGTAGTTCAGTAAGCAACACTGTAAGACTGCAATACTTATGAAGTTTGGACACCAAAGAGTCATTGGGATAATGCATGCATAATGGCGGTACGTACGCAACCAGTGTTTAGACTTAATTACCACCACGTGCGGGCGTTCGTTTTGCTTTGCTGACTGCGAACGAACTTACCTACTGACATTTTGTGAAACATGCGCACCCCGCTGCTCGTCTCCCATTGTTTCAAAAGCGTGCAGCAACGCCGACCAATAAGGAAAGAGCGTTTTCCGGCGAGCGCCCCGTCGGTTTCAACACAGTCGATTGGGGGTTGCGCTGCTGCCGCCGCCGCCACCACCACCGCATTGTACGCCCGCCGCGTGCTCGTTCGCCCATATCGCGCTCGAATAATTACACGGATCCGGCCGCAGCGCCACCGCCGTATAACTTGTCATTTGCATATACTTACCGAGCGCATATTATGTGCTCGACGTTCCTTTAATGAGTGTGTGCGTCGTCGTGCTTTAAATACACACATTTTCCGCCGCGCATATGCATATTCCGCATACGTGAACGAACATTTTACGAATCGGGTTAATAATTACTCATAACCATAATGGTATAATACACTGAGATGGCGCAATTTCTGGATTAAATCTAATCTCAAAACAAAGGAATAATTTTTTCATTCATTACGCCAAAGAATTACTCAGGAAATTAGATTTTGTGCTTAGTAAAAGCGAACGTAAATACGAAAACCTAATTGCTTTTTTTGACTTAAGTCAAGTTTAGAGTGAACAAGGATTAGATTTTCTTGTGAAGGATTTTAAAGGATTTTCAAAGCACGCTCGGTAAATTTCTAGATTCATTATGCTAGCGTGTTATAATTGTCGACCATCATGAATATTGAAAATTTATTCGAACACGCACGAGCACAATGAACGCCTATTCGCATTTGTTTAAGGTAGCAACGCATTTACGAAAAACGTAACGAGCAGCGAAGCAAACAGCGCAAGGCAAAATTGATGGCTACGTTTCGTTTACAGAAAGCTCTAAATTTCAACGGCAATCGAGCACGAACATGTTAAATTTTTCCAACGTGCCGCAGCGCAAGCATAAAATACACAATCAGCTACTGAAAAATAGAATTAAGCACGCGAATTATTCAAGACATTTATCAAAGCCGCTGCGGGTTTATTTCGAGGATTTGGCGGGCAGCAAATGTCACCTACTGTGAAATCAGCATGCTTTACATGCTTTAAAACTTCATTTTTACCATGGCTCAGAATACGTTTACGTTAAGGAGCGCGAATGATTAGAGAGCGCGCGTTACATATGTGCGGCACGCGTGTGCTACATTTTTCTTATGCGACGTTTTCGCCACACTTCAGATGCATATCATTGTGATATAAATCACCCCCGCGCATGGGGATGGTTGAATGATGTATGCGTTATTCATTTGCATATTGAGCGCACGCGTTGCGCAAAATTGTGACTTGGGACATGGATGAAGGTTATTTGATTGGCGTATGTGGGTGCATGTGTGGTGTTTCTCAATTCGTTTGGAGGCTTAGAGGTACGAAATGAGGGTGATTTAAGTTTGGATGTGCGAGCGCGCGAGGTGGCGGCGTGTAAGGTTTGGAGGCATTTGACGTGGCGACACTCAATAAAGTGGCTCATTTATTGACTCTTGTTGTTTTTCGTCTCGTTGCATTACCATTAGGTAGTCACGTCGGTGCCATTAGGGTGCGGTTCGATCGCATTTGTTCACGCAGCGCGCCGATAAACTTGCTCCGGCGACGGCACAAAGAATAAATCACCCGTTCCTTTGCTTGTTTCTCTGCTTCTGATACGACAACTACGAGTGTGAGAATTCACATTTTTCAGACAAATTTGTACACTACACCAACTCGAGAAATCTTCCTCTGCTCTCTTAATTGCTTTTTGTGTATTTAGTTAAACCTTATTTTTCCTTGTCTTATGTCTTACTGGGTTTAACTTATAATTTCCTTTCAAATCAATTTTATACTAATTACTATTGGATGCGTACTCATTTTTTATTTGAATTTTCCTGTTAAACAAAAAATGTTTACTATCTTTAGCTGGGATTTGAATTCGTATGTTTTTTGGAAAACCAAATATTGTTATTCCCCAGGTAAAAGATTTTCGGGAAATTCTTTTCCGTTGACTTTAATTGAATTTTTAAATTTTTATTCCGGCAAGGAAAACCTTTTCTGTCTCTTTCTGATTTTCCTTTCATTTATATTTCGTCTTAAATCAACATGTGTGGTTTGATGTTCAGTTGTCAAAGAGAAATATTAAATTTAGATTTTCTAATATTTTGGAAAATCAAATTTTCTATTTCACTTGGAATCATATTTTTTGCTTCATTTTTAATAATTTTATTAAAATAGATTTTATTTCTCTTCATCCTATTGCTGCCTGAACTTGAAAAATTCAGTCTTTAGCACTTTTTGCTTTTTTCTATAATTTAAATTTCCTTTATTGATTAATTATAGTTATTAGATTTTCATATTATCAAATGAAAAGCTTAAAGTTAGATTTAAGATTAACAATTTTATTCATTTACTTAAATTTTATTTTTCTTCGTCCTATCACTGACTGAACTTTGATTTTTACTCTGGTAAAGAAAACTTTTAATCCTCTTTTTTAAGAATGGAATTTACCTGCTTAGAATTATAAATTATTCGTTGTTTATTTCTTATTTATAATTCTGTTTACTACTACAAATATGTTGAATGGTTTAGAAATAATTCATTCGTGATGAATTCCAACTACAAAATCATTTAATGCTGGAATGAATAGTCGCGGATGATCATGGCGCACCTCACAAGGAGCAAATCGAAACGTTTCAATCAAACGTCAACGGTAATGTTCAGTGTGCTCAAGAGGAAGCGATGCTGAATACGCATAGACTCGCTTTCAATCTCAACTGCGTTGATTTATCGCTGGCAATTCGTTGCTGGCATCTTGTGCGGCTTCTTGATTGAATGAACTGAACTTTTTTACTTCGAGCAATAATTTATGGCGGGGCATAATCAATAAAAATTCTATAAATTGAATTTATACATCGCATAAATCAATCGCTGGAAAATATGTGCAACACATTATCGAAATGCTATTTACTTGGTGTACTTTGTGATTATCCTTAAATTCGAGTTCGTGGTTAATTCGTGTGAAATTAACATTTTTCAAAGACGTATTAAGCTGCTCTGCGAACGCGGAATAGTAATTAAGGCGAACAAAGCTCGTAATAATAATGCATAAAGTTGAAGGACCTCGCAAATATCCGCAAGCAAACCCATGAATCGCACGCTTTTTACGGAGCGGCGCGAGAACGCGCTTGCTGAGTGTGCACTTGGTGAACTAATTCATGGCTATTTGAGTCGCGCATTCAGAGTGGAAGAAAACCGACTGCGCCTCGCGCTGTTCTCGTTTGTTTATTCGGCTGGATGATGGATGGTCCTTTGTGCGTTTCGTGTAAACGCCGCTTGTGCTTGCTTTATTAGCGCGCGATTATTATCAACGTCGGCCAGAGTGAAAATGGCGCATGCATTGTGCATTTCCATTTGTGTAACCGTTCGCTTCTATGCGCGGAGACGGCGCATGAAAGAGGAAGGAAACGCGAACTACGATTCCTCCGGCCACGGTTCGGCCAACGCAAATCCACCATTTACCCAACCATGTTTGCGTCCATTTGCGCTAAACTCATGCATTTTGTGCGCTTTAATGAGCTTTTTCATTACGCCCTCTCGAGCACGCTACTTGGGCATTGCGCGCAATGCATTGGCATAAAATTCCAATTATTGTGCACGCCCGCAACAACGTTAGAATGCAACCCCGTTGGTTTGTCGTCCTTTTTGTGGTCGCCACTCACGCTCATCGCACATGAATCACAGCACGTTGGGGGCGCATTAGTGCGTTCTCCCCCTAGCGAGCGAGTGGTGAACCGCAGTTCGAAAATTAATTAAAATTCCAGGTTGTTTTTTAAGTGCGCATTTGGCGCGCATAATTACCGCTGCGCGTTCGTCCACGCAAATGAGCGCAATTAATTATGGAAAAAGGTAGTCAGCGATGATTATGTCTCGAAATTGGTTACCATCGATCACCAGTCACGCTGCGCGAGGCCAACTTATCAATTTCCATCCGGGCTAATGCTGCACGGCTTTACAACTTTGTTAAGCCCTCAATAAATGGCTTCTACTTAGGTGCGCTGCTGAAACGACTTGAAATATTAGCGCATCTGAAAGGAAGTCGTTGAGCAAACATTTACACGCTTTATTGCTTTATTGTTGTTTGTACCGAGTCGTCTTGTCTTGCTGCCTGTAATTATAAGTAGCCTTAAGTTAAAGCGTTTAAACTTCTAACCTAAATATGAAAAATATACAAGATGTTTAAGTACTTACTTATTTCTTTCGCTAAAATTTATTGAATTGTACTACACTTCCGCATGACCGTTTTATAAGTTTGTTACCATTACGTTTGGCGTGGGTAATTAATGAATTTTAGTTAGCTGTAGCCACTATCTCTAATATCCTATATTGTTTTAAGTGTTTCACTCAATTCAACGCAGTCGAACGTATCGTAAATATGCCTCCCCGAAAACAGATGTACTTATTAGGCGAACACGTCAGTCGCACACACAAACGCCAAGCCATTCTATTATTTTTTCCGTCTTACTCCGTCACTTCCTACATCCTAAATACACGAGCCGCCTGCTAATCAAGATCTGAAAGGTTTGGAGAAACCTTAAGGAAGCAACTGCTACGAAATGAGAGAAAAAAACAAGACAAATGTCATCATCATATTTAAATTAGCCAGATCCCCCTCGATCGATAACGGTGATGCATAAATAATAATAACAATAAGCGTTTAACAGTTTAACAGTGCAACGTTATAACTTTTCATTCGTATTAATTTCCTACCCTCATTAAAGGGTTATTATCATTAAACTAATATTTTCGTAATGAGAGTTTATCAACTTCTCTTTCTTATCGAAAGAAAATGTTGAGTATTTACCCGATAAGAGTGTAAAAAAAAGTAAAGATTTCATTATGATATTTTCATCAATCATTTTTTCTTCGTAAAGAAATAAAAAAAATGTATAAAGTACACCTGTATATTGAACGAAAAAAATCCATGATAATTATTCACTTAGCATATGCGCCGATTCGGTAATAAATGCAAAGAAAGCACATAATTCATAAAACAGAAACGCTCTCCTCAAATGATAATAAAGTGGTTCATTTGCATTTTCGCATTATCTTTGTTACTTGTTACAATTTCAACATTCAGCATTTCTGTGCCGCCGAAGAAGAATACATCATGAACAAGACCAACTCCGTACGCACGTACTTAAGCTTCCATTATCTTAAACTTCCATCGGAACGCGCACCGCAACAGAGCGAAGAAGAAGTTGCGCACATTTCGAAACAGTTAACCGCACGGCTTATTTTAATGGGGTGTTTAATTGTCTGTTCCGTAATTTTATTTAAATAAGGGAGGTCGTCTTCTTCATTTTTCATTCGTCTTCTTCCACCTTCACGTTCTTCATTAGTGGTGTGCTTCGCGTCAGTTGCCACTAGTCATACATAAATGTTTTTATTATTTAAGAAATCGCTTCGTTTCCGGCATTTAAATAATTAAACGCTAATTAACGCTCTCTGGTCTTTTTCTTCGGCTTCTCCTTCATTTTCTATGGAAATGAAATTTGGTCGCACTGTGATCAAGAGTGAAGATAAACTAATTGTTTTACTTGCCTCTTTTGTTTTACATAAATAGGGATATTTTATACAAATTAATTTATATTAAAATATTTCAAATTAAACGCTAAATGTTTTTGTATCCGGTGCGTTTTCCACTAATAGAAATAACAGAAAAGGCTACATTTTTTAATTAGTTTACTTGGAAATTACATGAAACTATAACTAATTATTATTTACTAACCGCCTCGTGTATGAATTGTGCATAGACAAAAAGTAGTTAATGTGTCACGTAATAACAATTAGTTAGCCCCCTCCCTCACAAATATGAAATGAATATTTATCCGTAATCATGCAAATTTATGCAAAATACATTAATTACAAAGATGTTTATACCCTCCTCGAATACTTTTGTTTTTGCGTCTTCACACAGTTATAAAGTACATATTACAGTTTATACAATGTTTCAAAATTCCTCTGAATGTTCCATGCGGTTAAATGCAAAATAGAGGTCTTAAAGGGACAAAGTATACAGTGAATACGCAGTTGAAAGGCTTCTCTCTCGCCAAGCAAAGTTTATCAATGCAAAACTTGTATGCACTTCTATTAGAAGAGTATAATCAGTGCCAACTCGTAATCAACTTCCAGTTCTACACACTGCGCACACAAAGCGCGTATTTGTATTGCATTCAACGCTTGCGTTTTTCCAGCGTCGTCGTCGGTCGTCGCTTCGTAAAAGAAAACCGAGCGCGTGCAATTATCTAATTGCTTCGATTGAAAACGCGCCACGTTCGTGGAACTTGCAGGCAATGCTTTTAGTAAAATCATAATCATCGTCATCACGATATTCACGAACACACCACATCGGCGAACGCTTCAAATATTTATACGAATAACAAGTGTAGCCAATCAAACTAATTGAATTGTTTAATAGCGGTTACCTAAATAAGTCGATGTTCATTAACAGGTGGAAAAAATAGCGAATGGAATGTAAAAATAAGCTGGACAACAGAGATTTTATAGTATCTATATAAATGATTCAAGTGTGAATAGACGTGTTTAATTGCACGCTAAATAATAACGATGAAACTGTACAAACTCGTAATGATGATGAATCACATGGCGAAAATAATAAAGTAGCAATTGTGCAGCTTTCGCAAGCGAATAATGCCAACATGCGATGACAATTTTAGCGCATTTAGCGTGTTATAATTAAAGGAGGAAGCCAACCAATATTACTAACATGTTGTATTTAATGTTTGCTTGATTTTATCAACTTTCCTAAAATTTAAAATCTATTTTTATGCTTCTCCTGTATTTTTTATATGGTGTAATAGGTTTATTACGATTATCAGTAATTTGTTGCGTTTTTATATTTAGTAAAAAGAAATTTCTTTGATCACGAAATTGATGCCGCAAGTGTAAGTGTTGGGCGGTAACAAATTCTTGAAAATTATTAAACTAAACTATAGATAAATTAATTAAATTGCTCGATTATTAAGACACTTGAGCATATCGTGTGTAGATACCTTTTTTGAACCGCAAAAAAAACGAGAAGAATTTGACTGAATATTATTTTGACTTTTCGTTATAAATATTATGTACCTAGGTGTATTATAAATACCACCATAATTAATTTCTTTTTCGCTTTATACTCTTGGGTGCTTATTAAGCGAAGGAGGAAACAGAACAAGAAGCAGATGTCGCTCGTACGGATGAAACGTTTGCTTTGCTTTATTTTTTTATAAAACAGTTCCTCTAAGTAACTCAAAGAAATTAACTGATAAAGAACTACAATTAAGACGAAAAAAAATTATCTGCACGCGCAAATTCACACAAAACCCGACATGACTGTTGAAGGCTCAATAATAAGTGTTCTCCTTGTGAATTCATTTGTCAAAAGAAGAATTCGTTGAATTCACATTGTTTTCCTTAAATTCAACAGCTAAAAATTTCTCTTATCACTGAATAACTTGAACTGGACGCACGCAATCATGACATGAAAATTATTTGCATGATTTGCTAATTAAGATAAAGGAACAAACCAATTAGCTTATTGGAATTTATGAATTATTAAAAAATTCATGAAAACTCGCGCATATTTCGTGTTATCATCAGGGCACAAATTATGGTTTTGAAGAAATACTTAAAGAGTTTGTAATTTCTCTTTTTCTATTTGGCTATATTTAGCGATTACACAACGACATTTATCGATTGAGTGAAAACGCAATCAAAAACGTGTTTTCGCCTTTCATTGCGTAGATTTTATACATGCAAATTCAATTAGCATGCAAATTTCGCTGCATCAAATTAGCTGCTGCGCAAATCGAATCAGTCAACGATCAATAAATTACGCTCGTTTCGCGCGGATTAGTTACATTTTATGCCTCCATTTCGCATGCAAATGGATTAAAATAATATCCGTCTAATTCAATTAACCAACAAATTGTTACTAAGTATTTTGTGCATTATTTTTTAATTGGAGAATTAAAAGAATCAAAATGCCCATTAAATTACGAATTTTAAAATTATCTCCTAAAACCCTTGACACCTGAAGGAATTTTATTATAAACACGAATAAACTGCTTTTTAAATTTTTGCAGTCCCTGTACATTGATTAGTATTTAAATGGAAATAAATGTATTAATTAATTAGTTAATTAATTACAGCTTAATGCCACCTTCTAGACATCGTTGAGAGACACTTTTCAAAATTGTCGGTAAGTGAGCGTTTTATTGGCATGGCATTAGCGATGAATAATTAATAAGCAAAGAGTGAGCGACGCTTTTTCCGAACTCGTGCGTTGTCAATGAATAAATACGCGATCGTCGCATTTCGCTATTGGCACGCTCGCCCACTCCGAGAGCGGGCGATTCCCAACGCGTCGACGAAACCGCCTTGACAATTTAATGATTCCTTCAACTTATGGGCTTAATAAAGAAGCACACAATATGCATCGACTATTCTATTCAGGCATTTCATCGATCGCTTTGTTGCTCGATACCGAATGAAACACTTCAACGTGAGGCGTAAATTGGAAAAACGTTTAAAATTTAGGAAAAAGCTTATTCATTTGACAGAATAAAGCCTAAATAAACCGCAAATAATTAATTATCAATTAATACTTCATTTGCACATCACTTTGGCTGACGTTTGTTTTGTACTCTTTCCTCAAATTGAATGATGTTGTGGTTAAACATGTCAAATTCAGGTAAGTTTACGGATTTCACACATTTTTCTTTCATGCCAAAAAGTGACTTTGAAAAATACGAAAGAAAACCGCAGGCTGAAAGCACTTTGCAATCTTTGACTCAGTCACTTGTTGTTCACACGATCTAAGTAAGGCGCTTATTATGTTATTGTCGTCTTTGACTTTGCTGTTTCTTTGAGTATAGTAAAAGATGGTAATTTGGGCCTTTGGGCGTATTAGAAATAATCACGCTAAATTCGTGGTCGTCAAACGTATTTTAAACCCTAAAAAATAACACTTGCAAACAATGGAACGTGTCAATAAAATATTGAAGAAACCCTTTTAAAATATGTGAAATCCATTTTTCTATAATAAAATTCAATTCAATGATTAAATAGTCAATTAAGCAGATGTTTAGTATTTTTCTGGTTTAGAATTCTGGATTAATAGCTATTCCAATTTAAAATCACTTAACACATACTTTATTATATATTATACAACATTATCTCATTGTTTGAAAGATCGTTTAGTCTGTGAATAATATTTTTATAATGATTTTCAATTACGCTTTTGTTGAAATTCAATTTAGTAACCATTAGAGTTTTAGTTCGAGGGTTAAAACACCCTTCAAACACAAAGTGAATTATACTTTCAGCCATTTTGAAATTAGTTAGATACTTCCACGAATCAATTTCTAAGTTGAGTGGAAATATAATTTGTTGTAACGCAATAAAACACAAAAAAGATCTTAAACTATTGGGCAACTTGAGCTACCGTTTATATTCATTAACAACATGCAATCATTGAAATCGTCTTCTATCTTAAAATTCCTCACATTAGATATAAGTTCATCAGCTAGGAGTGCGTTAATTGAATCGACGTTTGCGCTGCGCTGCTAAGAAATTACTCTTAGCGGCACTTTTGACCAAAGCTTTAACTCGATTCGTACGAGAAGCCATTTCGAAGTTGATCAATTATCAAAATATCGCTTCGGACGAACGAACGAGAGTGTAATTGCATCTTAAATGAATAACCGTATAACCCAAATTTGTCCGAAACACGCAACCGATGCGCAAAGCAAGTCTAATAGCAATCATAATAACACATTTGCCATCCACGCATAACTATTTCAAAACGCTTTTTATATAATGTTTTATTCAATTCTATACGCAATAGAAGTCGCGTTTGTTCACGTTTTTATTTGCGCTTAAAAGAAGTCAACTGCTCTCTGTACCCTATAATTTAATTCTGTTCTTCGCACTGCGCGTTTTGTCTTCTCGTTGAAGAAGAACGCATTCGTAAAATATCATTAGTTTTATTCGAGGGTTGATTCTAAGCCAACTAAGTATAGTGTTTTTGAAAAAAACGGATATTTTATTAAGTATTGTATAATAGAATTTCATAGTTCTATTGTGAAACCATGAATTATTGTCATTAAATAATATTTTAGTGATATAAATTCAAGTTATGTATACTAACGTGTAATAATTCATGATAAAAGCCATTTGGTTTATAATATTTGTCATGCCTAGTTATTTATTGATGCATTCATAACAATTTCATATAAATATCAAAAGCGAAATCTACTTGAGGCAAGCAAATTATCAAAAATTATACTGCCGTATATATTTCCAACACAAAATCTCATAACTCTTGCTCGTTTTATAACAGCAACGGTGATTTTTCATGGAAATTATGATTATTACTCTATGAACATTGCGAAAACGGCATGCGAAGGGTGTAAAAAAAGTTGGCTGGTATTGAAGGTGACTTAAACGTAATTCAATAATTAGACGTATGAAGTGAAATATTGGATTGTGGATTAGGTGATATTAAACTTAATAAAAATAATGTATTCGTAATTAATGTATTTGTTTCGGAATTATTTGAAAGCTTTTCACGTCATTCGGTAGCTGCTTCCATTTTGCCGCAAGCGCGTAATGTGGAAAACTATAAATATGCAAATGAAGCCCACAAGCTTATCACGCGCATGCGACTCGAGTTTTTCACATTTCCCTTCGCGTCCACAATCCATTACACGCCAAATGTAAAAATCCCTAGAGGTATACAATATCCCGCTTCTTTCTCCATTTCACCCTTAATTCGCGAACTCGCTGAGGCAAATACTTCAAAAATCGAGTGACATTATTGAGAGTGTAGGCCATGCTTGTATTTAGCATTGGTCATTTTTATTTTATTGCTGTTTGGATGAAAACGCGAGGTTGAAAAAGTGTGTGATATTCGGCCGAAGCGGAGACAAAGAGAAATGTTAAAGGCAAGTGCACGCACACCACATTAACCCCGATTTATAATATTATGCAAATCAAGCGCAAGCGCTTATCTCCAAGTTATTCAAATCGACGAACGAAAATAATGTGTGGCAATGCGGAGTGTTGGTGGTAGGCATTGCGACAAATAACCTTATGGGGTGGTTGCTCGTGTGATTGCTAGTCGATCAAACATTACGTCTCCGGCTTATAAAAATGCTATAAACGCGTACTGCCAACGTTGAATAGGGTTTAATATGAATGATATGATTTTTATTTAAATGAATACGTTATACGTGTGTTCATATTTCAATATGCAGTACCCAGTAGTTGTAACTAGCTAAATAAGTAACCAAGATTGATAATTAAAGTTATTATCAATTGATCATTAGATGATAATGTACCTTATAGGTTATGATATCAAACAGTAACTACTGTGAGTGGTTAAGCAAGTAACCTAAATGTACAGACCAAATTCATTATCAAGCAATATCAAACTCATAGCTTGAATGAACGATTGTTGCATATGTATAAACTAAATTTGCATTTGTAATGAACTTAGCATTGGTAATATTCCAGCATACAACAACAACGATTGCAACATTGTAAGGGCCGCATTATTATCAATTATTATCAACGATAGCTTACCTTATATTTACGATTACTGGAATACAATTTGCTTTTGTATAATAAATGATCAAGCGGTATGAAAATCACATGTTTCTGCATATTAGAATAGGTTAGGTGAATCATATATGCCTTATTATTTACTTATGTATACATTACTTTGTGGCTCGTGTCTTCATGCGCATTGTTTTATACTCTAATCAGCCCTAATCAATACGCCTAATCCATAATCAATAAGAACAATTGCTATAAAATAAACAGGAATCACTAACCTTTTCTTCGGGCAGCACGATACACTCTCGTTGCAGCTCTACACACACCACGTTACACTGTCGTGTTTGATCTAGTTCACTCAACCAATACCTGGCTGGTTGATAACAACAGGATGTGCGACGTATTGTTTTTCAGTCTCTGCTTTAATACCCTTTGCATAGAGCTGGATTGCACGCGATCATACGTCATATCTTTCGGATGATTGGTTCAGCAATTGGCAAATTAATGCAAATCATCCAGATTAAAAATAATTGCTATCTAATGATATGCAAAAGTAGATTAATGTCAGAAGTGGGATTCGAACCCACGCCTACAGAAGTAGACTGCGACCTGAACGCAGCGCCTTAGACCACTCGGCCATCCTGACACACACTGAAACCGCAAATATTCCTAAAATCCGGAATTTCCCATAATAATTGCTATTTTTTGTAAAATAGAGACGTGGGCTCGTCCGGGATTTGAACCCGGGACCTCCCGCACCCTAAGCGGAAATCATACCCCTAGACCAACGAGCCG
>JARJDV010003653.1:0-47292 GCA_030264675.1 Anaulacaspis nigra
TTGTGAAAATGTTTCCACCATGAAGTATTTTTCTAAACTCGGATAAACGACCTTCGCAATAATTATAGATAGCTAAATGAATTATTTTGCATACCTTATGCAAAATTATTGGAAATTGTGAGAGCAATGTGATAACTATGAGAAAGGTAAAATATTTAGCATGTTTAACACATCTAATAGCTGTTATACCTTGTTTCGCGGATGTAATACGCTTCTAAAGAGTTTCAATACGTTATTGAGTCCTAAAGTAATTAAAGGTGCAGTCATTTCCCACTCGATAATTATTTAACAATGGGCAATAATAGTTCGTTGTGAGTTATGGATCATAAATATTAAGAAATGGCTTCATTTACTTTATTTTACAGAGTGACGCAAACACCATGTGGCTCAGCACGAGTGAGGCGAGTGCGTTGAGTGCAGAAGAAGTGGCAGTCCGTCTGCGCGTTGATCCGCGAACTGGTATCAGCTGGCAGGAGGCGACCTACCGCCGCCAGCTTGCCGGATACAATGAATTTTCGGTCAAGGATGAGGATCCGCCGTGGAAGAAATACCTGGAACAATTTCGAAATCCACTCATCCTGCTCCTACTGGCGTCTGCTATGGTGTCTGTTTTTATGCGGCAATTCGATGACGCTATCAGTATTACCGTAGCGATAGTAATTGTGGTGACCGTTGCCTTCGTGCAGGAGTACCGATCGGAAAAGTCGCTGCAGGAATTAACGAAATTAGTGCCGCCGCAATGCCATTGGTAGGTAACTAGAGCATTGCAACTTAACAATCTAGTTCTTGTGCACTTACGTGCAAGCTAATAATTCGATTCGATTTAATTTTATGCCAATTACAATGCATTATATCGTGCACGTTTCGCTTTTCAGCTTGCGTGAAGGTTCCCCGGATACCTTCTTGGCGCGCGAATTGGTGCCTGGCGATGTCGTGCTGCTCAACGTCGGCGATCGCGTTCCGGGTGATCTCCGCCTCTTCGAATCCGTCGATCTCACCATCGACGAAAGCAGCTTCACCGGCGAAACGGAGCCGGCGACTAAAAACATCAGCCCAATTGCGCGACCAAATGGAACGCACACTTCGCACACGAACATCGCGTTCATGGGGACGCTCGTGCGCTGCGGTAACGGGAAGGTCTGTTTATATCTTCGTTTTTAACAAACTCCCTCTAAATTACATAAACTGTTTACATTTCAAATGCGCAGCCTCTCATGTTCAACTGTCGGCTACCTCATTTGAACTTTAAGATTCTTCCTTGCCACATTCCTTGTCTGACAATGAGTGAATTTATATCATTCAATATTCTTGGTGTAATTTTAATTTGGTACGGCTCTCGGGCATATATTTATATTTGTTTATTCTATTTAAGGGTATTGTTATTAATACGGGAGTCCATAGTGAATTTGGAAATGTTTTCAAAATGATGTTGGAAGAAGAAGCACCCAAGACACCGCTACAGAAATCTATGGATAATTTAGGCGCGCAACTATCAATGTACTCATTTGCCATAATTGGATTAATTATGCTAGTCGGATGGCTGCAGGGAAAACAAATTTTAGAAATGTTTACTATTGGTGTTAGTTTGGCCGTTGCTGCAATTCCTGAAGGTGTGTTTTACTTGTTTTGCAATCGTATGATTATGGTTCCTTCATAATCATATCATATTTTAATTTTAGGCCTGCCCATTGTTGTTACTGTCACATTGGCTTTGGGTGTTATGCGAATGGCCAAGCGGAACTCCATTGTGAAAAAGTTACCAACTGTCGAAACACTTGGATGTGTGAATGTTATATGTTCGGACAAAACTGGAACGATAACGCGAAATGAGATGACAGTCACAATACTTGTCACATCAGATGATTATTTGGCAGAACTAACTGGTGCTGGATATAATGATCATGGTCAAGTATTGTTGCATAAATGTGACTCGCCGGATAAGGCACGTGAGAGCGTTTATCAGCTACTGGAAGTTGGTGCTGTATGCAATAACGCGATGATCCATAATGAAATGCTTATGGGACAGCCAACCGAAGGTGCGCTTCTTGCGGCTGCAATGAAACATGGAATGTATAATGTATCCGATCGTTACGTACGTGTTCAGGAGTTTCCGTTTAGTTCGGAGCAAAAAATGATGGCCGTAAAATGCATTCAGAAGTACGATAATGAAAAGAAAGAGATTTTCTTCGTAAAAGGCGCCATCGAAAAAATCTTGCCCAAGTGTACGAGATATTCCCAAAACGGTGTAGCTCAATCGATTACTAGCAAGAAGGAGCAAGAATTTATGGCGGAGGCTCACGAAATTGGTCGTAAAGGATTACGCGTTGTGGCGATGGCAAAGGGAGGCAGTCTTCAAGATTTGATTTATATGGGCATTGTTGGGATTTGCGATCCTCCAAGGCCCTATGTCCGTGAGAGTATTACAACTTTATTGCAATCTGGGGTTCAAGTTAAAATGGTAACTGGAGACGCAAAGGACACTGCGATCGCAATTGCCCAAATGATTGGTCTGGATTCTCTGCCATCGCAAGTAATCTCTGGAGAACAATTAGATGCTTTTACTGAAGCTGAACTTGACGCTGCGATACCACATGCAACAGTGTTGTATCGTGTATCACCGAAGAACAAATTAGCTATTGTTAAGTCACTGCAAAGAACTGGCCATATTGTTGGAATGACTGGCGATGGAGTAAATGACGGGGTTGCCTTGAAGAAGGCCGACATAGGAATTGCAATGGGAAAGAATGGTACTGATGTATGCAAGGAGGCTGCCGATATGATACTGGTTGATGATGATTTTCACACGATTATGTAAGTTGCTTATTCTTAATTACCTAGTTACAAATAATTTTAAACTTACAGATCAGCAATCGAAGAGGGCAAGAGTATTTTTTACAATATTCGTAATTTTGTACGATTTCAATTGTCAACATCTATTGCTGCATTATCATTGATTGCTCTTGCCACATTGATGGGTATTCCAAACCCACTGAACGCGATGCAAATATTATGGATTAATATTATTATGGACGGACCACCAGCTCAAAGTTTGGGTGTTGAACCTGTTGAAAAGGATGTTGTTAGACAAAAACCTCGTAACACCAAAGAGCCAATGATTACGCGCAAACTAATTGGAAATGTTTTGCTGTCTGCTACTGTTATCATCGCTGGAACGTTGTGGGTGTTCAAGAAAGAAGTGAGTTTTAAAGAAACTGGAGCTATATTTATTGAATTATAATTTTGTATTTTCAGATGAGTTCTGCTGGCATTACGGCAAGGGATACAACAATGACATTTACATGTTTTGTATTCTTTGACATGTGGAATGCTTTGTCCTGTCGATCCCAAACCAAAAGCATATTTTCAATAGGTTTATTGACGAATAAAATGTTCCTCATTGCTGTTACATTATCAGTGATTGGGCAGTTATTGGTAGTATACTTTCCGCCCCTTCAAAGGGTATTCCAAACAGAGGCTTTGACATGGTGGGGTAAGTTGATTGATCTTTACATATAATTTGCATTTTAAATGATTGTCTACGATACTTAGACATGGTGTTTTTGACTACACTCACATCTTCCGTGTGGGTTATATCTGAGGTAAAGAAACTCGCTGAGAGATACATGGAACAGCGCAGCAAGCAGGGAAAACGATCGCCTTTAGAATATGTATGACGGCGAAGGGGGCCTGGGGCGAAAACCCGCCGCGACTAGCTGCATCCCGTTCCTTGCCCCCTCTTAGCTGTGGCCCCCTAGAATGTGCAATGCATTGATTGGCATATTATCGACCTGAGTTTGAATGAAAATTTTATTACCAATTTATTAATATTCTTAGCTGTTGAGCTAAGAATATAACATCTAAACTAATGTTCTCTTTTATTCATTTTTAAAACAACAAACGAGTTTTGTCACATAAATGCACATTTTATTGGGTTTATAATTTCTATTATTTTGCAGCTAATTGGTTTAATTTTACGTGGTATGAATGTTTTGAGTTACTTAATTTATCAACATAGTTTAATATATTAAGCGCGTGAATGAAATTAGAAAAGACCGACTTTTTGTTTTATGATATTTTGAAAGCACAATTGACCTTCTGATATGTAAATTTCAATTAATCACCATTGAATGAATTATGCATCGCAAACTGGGAATGTTTTTTGTACATAAAGTAAACGATTGGAAATTGGTAACCTTCAATTTAAACCAAAATTTAAGACCTTCAAATGGCAACATGCTAACAATGATGATAATTTAAATTGACAACGGGATCAATATTAATTAAATGTCTATTTATCTAATTTTGGCATACATGGTTGCTAAAATGTCTTGATATTAATTATTATGATATTGAATCCTTAAATGATGACAACTTTTCAAACATTAGAAAATGTTTATAAACATACATAACAAGAGGAAACTACATTAAAATGAAAGTTTGCCTTAACGTAAGAATCTTACTAAAGTAATTTACAGATTGGAAAACTATGATAAACTATATACTTGTTATGATTTGTACATATTACATTTCTATAAATAATCTATTACGTGGTAAATTTAGATATATATATATATAAAATATTTATTCAAACAAAACGACATGCATTTGTATTAAGAAAATAGTGTTTCTGAAACTACCAGTAAAATTTCTCGTATTCAACTTATACTATAACTTTAAATAAGTATTTGTAGCACAGGATGAAAAAAGTAAATCGCATTTATTAGCCCTAAATAGTGTAATTGTACTTATACTGCACAGTGAAGTAATAAGATGGTCATAGAATTTTAAAATATTATTCTGTGATACACTTAATTGTTAATTTATATTATCACATATAACTTTATTGACAAATTCATAAAATTGTGAAACATGGCATTAATTTAAATTGCAAGTGATTGTGTTATCATATTACACGAAATGGCATACTGCTTGAATATGTCGCCACCTAATTTAATAGCACCAAACATTTAAATTTGGACTTTGTATGAACAGAATAACGTAGGAGTTTTGCTACATTTGTAATATATAATGGAAATGCGCAACTTTAAAACCTTCGTAAAGTGAATTGCTGTTCAAAGATGAAATAAATCAATCTTAAACTTTCATATATTTTAATTCGATATACTCTCCGAGTAATAGAATATTTAGTATTTGTCATCATTTACAACCTACATTAACATTATTTTTAATAACAAATGCGGCATGATTAGGAAAAAGTATTAAAATATCTGTGACCCAGTAACATTGATAACGCTACAACTACTGCACTTCTTTACAGCATATGGTTTAAATGGGGCAGATAAGCTTTCTACGCAATAAAAGTAAACATTGAAAAGCAAATATCGTAACATCCGAAATATGCAAGGATTTCAAAATTCTAGCCACGACAGCTGCAACAACGTGACGAAGAGACCTGCGCACAAATGCATTTGCTTTTCGTGAACAAACGTGTTTCTTGACATACGAACGAAAGGCCTGTACACTCATTGTGAGTGGGGAAAATGGCAGCGAAAATTAACAACATTGACCCACCGTCCTCAGCCAGTTCTGATAGGTAATTAGAGGTGGTTCGTTCGTTTGCTTGTGATAAACCATTCAGCTGAAGCTTCGCTATTGCCCAAATATGAATATTCATAAAAGTTGTCAACCGATATCAGTTTTCGCGGCTACCGAATCTGGGAAAGCGTGCATGCAATTGTTGCATATGTACGATAAGCAATTCTGTATTTTTACCCTAATCGTACACTCTCATTGTTGTTTTGTATCGTATTATCGCATTACCATATATTCGATAACAATGCTTAGAGATTACACCTGCTTTCACCACGTAGGATTTGCTTCCTTTACCACCACCTCATGGAAATGTGACATAACCTCGAATTGAACTAAATCAAAATACTGTGGGGCCAGCGCTAATTTATGCTAACTTTAATATTTATTCAAGTGAATAATTATCGTTGCTGATGCGTGTTGTTGTTTTCAAGTGATGTTGCTGAAAGCCAAGTCGACTTCTCGGAAGTGTTCCCGGACGGTGATGGCGAGGATGAAAGAAGTGGCGATTTTTACAATACGCCAGCGTCCCCAATTACTGTACCATACTGCCCTAGGCCCCCTTCAACAGGTATTGTAACAATAGCCAATTGTTTTGTCAGGATGGAATATATTTGTTTGTCGCCAATATGAGTGGGAATATAGATAATTTATATGCTGATAAACATGCAGGATCTCAGAGGTCCCCACGGTCAAGACGGCAGAGAACAACTTCAATTAATCAGTCATCGAAGAAGACAAGTGCTGAATCAATGATTCGAACGCCCCATCGCACTATTTATACTGCCGGCCGGCCGCCTTGGTACAACATGGCAGGACAACAAGTGGAGCCATTTGTAATTGGTAAATTTGCATAGATATTGAGGAATTTTGTTGTTACAATTGATTTATACACAGGCATTTGTGGGGGGAGTGCTTCTGGTAAAACAACTGTAGCTGCCAAAATAATTGAAGATTTGGCTGTACCCTGGGTGACATTGTTAAGTATGGACTCATTTTACAAAGTCTTGAATGAAAAGCAACATGAGCAGAGTGCAAGGAATGAATACAATTTTGATCATCCAGATGCCTTTGATTTTGAACTGTTGATTGAGACGTTAGAACGCTTGAAGGAGGGCAAGAAAGTTGAAGTTCCAATTTACAACTTTGTCACACATTCTCGCGAGACTAGAACGGTGAGTAAAAATTCTTTTGCGATGATGTGACGAGGAAAACCCGTTTGCAATAGATAAATTTACATATAGTAGTGTCTAACTGTTAAAGTAAATATTTATCGTTCGATTGCAGAAAACCATGTATGGTGCAAATGTAATTATATTTGAAGGTATATTAACATTCTATAATCAAAAAGTGTTGGATATGCTGGACATGAAAATATTTGTGGACACTGATGCTGATGTACGATTAGCCAGACGTTTGAAACGGGACATTTCACAAAGAGGACGGGATTTGGAAGGAGTTTTAAAACAATACACAGGAATGGTGCAACCGTCATTTAATCATTATATTGCCCCCTTAATGATACATGCTGATATCATCGTTCCTCGAGGTGGGGAAAACGAAGTCGCAATTCAATTAATTGTTCAACATGTGCACGCACAGTTACAATTGGTAATTATACTAAATTTTGAGTGAACTTAAAACTTAAGGTTATTTTCATCAATTTTCAGCGAGGTTTTAAACTTCGTGAGGAATTAGCACAGACATACGCTGGTCAAAAAAGGCCAGAAACTGTCAGATTGTTGCCATCGACACCCCAAATTCAAGGATTACATACTTTTATTAGAAATAAAGACACGCCACGTGATGAATTTATATTTTACAGCAAGCGCCTTATTCGTTTAGTAATCGAATACACATTATCACTAATGAATTTTGTTGAGAAGAGTGTGGAAACTCCTCAAGGGCATAGTTATAAAGGTAATTATTACAGCGAGGTTGATTTGAGCAATAAAGTCATTTTTATGGATTAGGAAAGCGCATGGGAACAAATAAAATATGTGGTGTATCAATTCTTCGAGCTGGAGAAACCATGGAACAAGCATTTTCAGACGTATGCAAAGATATTCGTATTGGCAAGATACTAATTCAGACCAATTTTCATACCGGCGAACCAGAGGTGAGTGATTTTTTTCATTATTTATATGTCCCGTTTATTTATATGTTTCAATTTCCCATTCAGCTTTTTTATCTTCGTCTTCCTAAAGATATAAAAGATTATAAAGTCATTTTAATGGATGCAACTGTAGCCACAGGTGCAGCGGCAATGATGGCCATTCGCGTATTGTTAGATCACGATGTTCCCGAAAGTAATATATTAATTGTTTCTTTGTTAATGGCCGAATCGGGTGTACATTCAATAGCATACGCCTTCCCCAAGGTTCATATGGTCACAAGCGCTATTGATCCAGAAATTAATGATAAATTTTATGTACTCCCAGGCATGGGTAATTTTGGTGATAGATATTTCGGCACAGAGCCGTCAGATGAAGTATAGAGCCTTATTTATTCGAATTTCTCAAAACATTTAAATTGTTATGAAACAATAATATTTCTCTATCCATTTTTATATATCAACTATGTTTTATCTTAAAAATTTAAGATGGGTTGTGATAATGTTGACTTCAATTTCACTAGTCGTTGGATTGAATACTTAATTACATATTAATTGAACAAGATTTTATTCCAATCTAACCATACTTATTAGTATCGATTTGACCCAGTCAGGAGAACACCAAAAATTACTAAACAATACTTCTAATATCGAGTTATTTCGTATTTAAGCATACCAAAGTAGCGTGAGTGATTCATTATTGAGTAAAGTAGTGATTGTTTAGTTCTATTTAAATTTACACTCCCCCACCTACGAACAATATAAAAGTGTATGCATGATTTGTAAAATAATTACTTAATTTTATATTAGTGTGTTGAATAACGTTTTGTTTCGCGCAGTAATATGCGCTGAAAATGACAGTGAAGATTATATACATTTAAAATTATTTTGTATGATGATTTATTGTATCAACATACCTTTGAAGGACCACAAACCAATGATTCGATTTTGTGGAGCTACATTGAGTATTTGCTTCTTGTAAACGTTTAGCAAATTCCTCAGATTCTGCTAAATTGCCATCGCAGCTCAAAAATTTTGCTCCCCATCCTGCTTGATAGCTGGCATACCGCGGTTGAAGTAATTTATTAATCTGCGCGTCATTTATCAATTTAATAGCAAGTCGTAGAGATTTCCCAAACACATCCAAAGCGTTGACATAACTTTCAATAACTTCTTTAGGTTCCGTATAGCTGTGGTTGAACTGCGGCATATTAAAAGTAATTCCGCATTGACCAAGCCCTCCTTTTTCGATAATCGAACGTAGCATAAGCGTTATATTACCGACATCATTAATTTTCTCAACTTTAATGCAGCCAGCACATCCGTATCTACAATTCAAAGATTTGTAGACATAGTAAACATTATTTAAGATTTACTTACGCATTTGCCATGTTGAATTCATGCCCAGGTATTACATTAACTTTGTAATATCTCTCAAAACTAAAGTTTTTTATAAACAACATTAAGTCAAAGGCATTGTTGGCGTAATAATTGAAATTGCGATGTGTTGGTCTTGCATGGTCGAGCAACAGTTGTCCGTGAAAACTAATTTTATCTCGATACTCAATAATCATTTTTAAAAATCGTGCGTAATGTTTCATTTCTTTGTTTATGTCCGCATTCATGATGTTGTCGTAGCCCTCGCAACTGGCATTAAGTAAAAAGTTTTCTGCACTTAATTTGTGAGCTATATCCAGAGCTATTTTAGCTTGGTAACAAGCATAGTTTAATACATTTGCGTCAGAATTTGTCGCAGCTCCGCCGTTATATCTATAGAATTAAAGATATAAACTTCATTATTATATAGAGAATTTGTTACCTGTTATGTTTGAAATGTAATCCAATCCACAAGGGTTTAATTCCTGTTTTAAGTTGATATTCATTTAGCAATTCGGTCAACTGTTCAGAATTAGTTTGCATTTCTTCTAATGTATCACCTTCTGGAATTAAATCTTCCAAATAACCAGTCCAAAATTTAATCCCTAACTTGATGCACATTTCGAACATTGTCCTTATGTTCTTTTTAGTGAGTTCCATAGAATGGGAATTCTCATTATATGCTTTTTGTATTGAATTTGTCTGGGAATAACAACCAATGTAATTGCTATAATATACCGCTCCTCTTATCCATTCTTCCATGAGTCGACCATGTATTCTTTCAGTTCCATTGTAATAACGGAAAATTGCTTGATCTTCGCAAGTGAAACTACTTTCAGGTTTGTATTCGATTCGTCCGATTCCTATGAAAGGATATATATAAAATACTATTGTCAATCAAATAGTACATACCTTGGAAAATCTCTAGGTTTTCCATCGGACGCGCAGTTTCGCGAGAAACTTTTTGTCTTTTTACACTTGTTGCGGCGTACATTATTTTTGTCAAAGTTAAGTTAAAAGTTCGCTCTTTATAGTAGTCATGATGCATTGTAATTCTATAAGCATTAAGAAATATTAGACGCGTGAAAAATATGTTGTTACCATGAACATGGATGGACAATGATATAAATGTTTATTAAGTTTCATGTATAAAAGGAAATTGGTCGGGATATTTAAATAAGTAATGCATACGAATATTTAATTGATTTAATTCCATCAATGTTTTAGTTACATTCAAAACTAAAATAATAGCCATAAAAATCGTACCAATATTGATAAGACTACAAATAATAAGGCATAGTGTAATCGATGCTGTTTGCCTTCGTCTTCTTGTTCTACAATGTTGGTTGTACATAAACCTGATACTTTGCCTTTGTCTAAAGGCTGCGTTACACCTGGCATCTTTATTGTTTCAAGAGGCCGACTCATCATGGAAAACTTTGAAGCATTAAAAATTTTTACAGTGACTAATTTTCCCATGTGTGCTTCGTTTATTGGTATTAACACTTGTTCATAAAATTTATTATGTCCAACATAATGTTGTTTATCATGCGAAATTTCAGTTACTAGGATTTCTTGAATCTCCCCAACTTTGTGTTGGTATTTTTCATATGAATTGAAAAGTTCAGTCAACCGTTTTGTGCGCGCTTTTACTTCCTGTGCCGGAATCCGGGGCATTAAAGCTGCCGGAGTACCAGGCCTAGGAAAGAACTGATTTATGAACAGGCTGGGAAATTTATACTTGTTGCATAAAGTCATTGTGTCTTCAAAATCATCAAGTGTTTCCGTAGGGAAACCACAGATTATATCTGTTGCAATAGTCATGCCTTCAATTTTGTCTTGAAGCAAATCTACAACACGTTCGAAATCAGCGCGACAGTATTCTCGCTTCATGTCTCCAAGTACACTATCAGAGCCTGATTGCACAGGCACATGAAGGAAACTGTAGACTCTTGGATGGGCTAGAATTTTAGCCATTTCATCTAAGTAATCTAATATATATGGTGGATTTGTCATTCCTAATCGCAAACGACAACCGTCTGGAATAACTTCAATTAACTTCCAAAGTAAGCTTGGTAGTGTTGTACCAATGTCTCTTCCATATGTTCCTGTGTCTTCTGAAGTTAGCCAAATTTCAACAACACCTTCCTCAAAAGCTTGTATAGCCCTTGCCACTATTTCTTCAGGAGGATAACTCCCTAGATCACCTCTTGCATGTTTTGTTTTGCAATATGTACATTGATTGAGACATCCAGTATTAATGGCAATGATTTCAATCAATGGGTTTCTCCTGACTTTAGGTAGCTGTAAAGATGCCCCTCCAGTCTTTTTTCCATTGTCTTTCTTTACACCCATAATTCTACAGGTGTTGCCTTTAAGTGTCTCTTCAACTACTTCCACTACTCTGTCAATTTGCTGAACTCCTACCATACTTAAGCCATTCATAAAAGAAGACTTTGGAGCACCCTGTGGTACACATCCTGCTAATACAATATGTTTACCTTGCTTCTGTCCAGATTCGATTTCATTACGGAAATGATCTTCTGCAGGATTTTTAACAGTGCAGCTATTTAAGAGCCATAAATCTGCCTTAGCTTTATTATCAGTTAAGGTATATCCATATGCAGCTAGCTGACCAGCCATGTACTCAGAATCAGAATTATTATGTGCACAACCCCAAGTTTTCACATAAATTGTTTGAGTACCTGGCATATTAGTAGTAATAGGCTTGGGATAGTCAATTTCATCCTTATTCCTTTTGCGTACTTTCACCCTAACATTCTTCCTGTTACTGTATCGTTCCTTTGGAGTTAAATCTTGGGCGGATATCAAATCTTCAATGTCGTCAATAATCTCATTACAAGCCATTTTGCAATTAAGATTTATTCTTAACAAAGCAATATATTATTAAATATTTAAACTTGCACACCTTTTCACTAACCTCAAAGATTGTCTATTTGCCGATAAAACAGGCTGTTTTAATGCAGGATTATTTTCTAAATAACCTTGGCCTGGGATGTCCACAATGGTCCAGAACCTACAAATTGCTTTAAAGAATGGTGTATAGTAGAGCATCAGCTGTTTTACAATAACAGATTAGTCATTTAAAATTTATTATAAGCAATATTCAATATTCTAGTTCATAAATTGCGAATGAATGCAGTGATGTCTTCTATTAAAAGTGAGGTGGTGCTAAATAATTTTTTCATTTTTAATTCTAATTATGGAACATTTGAAGAGGTGGTTTTTGATTAAGTGTACATTAATTGGTATTGACAATTCTATGTTATAGGAACATAAGAAATTGTTATATTATTATCCAAATACAGATCATCTTGACATCCAAATGAAAAATGTAGGATTATCAGAAGCGATGATACATTTTACTTCGTAAGTAGAGTGCATCTTTTATTTACATCATTAACGCTATTTATTTAGGTCTTTTAAACCAGATGGTCCTGTTACAGCATTAGGAACAGAAAAGCGAGCCCAGGTTTATTATGAACCAGAGGATAAATATTGGATGGTTATGGTAATTACTTTAAAAAATATGAAAGCAAATAAAAAGGTATATTTTTTACAGACACTTAATGTTCCTATGATTAAAAAGAGCAAAGATGGAATTGAATCAATTGAATATCTGTCTGATGATTTGCAAAATAATGTTTATCAGAGTGTGTTAATGCAGTCCTACTATATATACAAATTATTTAATGGCACTTTTGATCTTACATTGAAAACACATGACTTGGGGACTTTGAAAACCAAATTAGAACAATTCTATTCTGCAGTAAGTACACATGCATATTATTTGTCATTAACAATGATAAAGTGATTTTCAATTTCAGTATTTAGCATCCATAAAACTCCAACACTGTGATCTATTAAATGTTTTCAATGGTATGCAATTTTTACCATTAGATCGACATACGTTCTTAAACGTCCAGTGTTTTATCAACTCATTAGAGTGTAAATATCCAATTATTAAATACTCAGCATTTATGTATAATGAGCATTTAGTGTGGTAGGTATTGAAGAATTTGTCTACATTATGAATCAATCTTATTTGATTGTTACAGGAGTGGGATAGAGCCAAAAGATATGCAAATAATTTATCAGTATTTAATAACTACTCTCTTACCAGCCCATGTATCTTCTGAACTCTTATGTGGATCTATGCCAAGACATTCAGGTACACCGTTTACTGCATCTTTAGTTCATCATGGACGTTTTATTACTGGCCCAGAAAATTTAAAGACATCTAAAACGATTGGAAAAGTACCAAAGATGTATATATATTTTGATGGTGAAGAAGAACCCCAAGTATTTTATTTAATTGTATATAGGACACTTAGTGCTTCACTTTGCTTGTTTGTAAATTGTAATTAATCGAAAGCTAATTTGAAAGTCAATATTCATTTATTATTTTTAGCAAACGAAAGTCTAAATTTAGAGTTGTTTACCAAATTGGATGAGTTTATTGGGCCCAATTTAAATGAAGTTGTGTCTGAAATCGCCGAATACTGTACAAAACAATCGCCAACGCCAACAAATCCAACATGCGAACTCAGTCCAAAGTTTATCTACTTCAACAAATTAAATCTTGCTTATAAGAGCACCGTACATCTTGACAATAAACAATCTGGTAACTTATCCATAACAAAGGATTGTTGCAAAATAATGGCCGATTTAAATAGTCATCGAAATGTGTTGGGGTATGCAGGTGAAATAATTGTGAAAACTATGAAAGATTATTGGGTCATTTGTAAAGTTAGCAATTTGAGGGAGTTTTACGTTGGATTGCAGCATAAGCAAGCTAATCTAATTGACATCAGCGGTAAATATATAGTTTAGGTTTGTGTTTCTATTACAGTTAATGATTCATTTGTTTCAGATGAAGTGGATAAGTTGTGTGCAACTGAATTAAAAGGTATATTTTTTCATCCTATGTAACGTATTTCTAATAAATGATTGTAATAAAATAGACTGGGTTGCTTCAATTTAATATTCGAGTTTTTATTTTTAATTTTTTCTTAACTGCGCTAATGCATTTATTTTACCTCATCACTTGATCATCTGAGAAATGTAAACCGCTCACCTAATTACTAATTTTTTAACTGTTTCTTTAATATCTTAATTATATTAATATCTTGGCAACCAGAAGTGCTCTGGGGATGAGTAACCTGTTATTATCTTTGACAAAATTCCGTTTTACCTGTGTACCAACTTTCAGCACAATGGGGTAGTAAGTTTATACTTTGAGACTACTCTTAATTCTATGCTAAAAGTCTTACTTTTAAATTGTCATAAAGAAGAGTGTAATTGCTAAAGCGCTTTGTTGAACATACGTTAGCGTTCAAATTATTATAAGGTATATCTCCATATAGGCTAGTTAAAAATCGTAAAATATTCTTTAAGACCAAGATTAACATCCGTAACATCAGTTCTAAAGCAATGCTTATCGGATTAGACTTGTAAGCGTGCAAGTGTTAGCTATGTAATTTTCAGTTTCTTACAACAAGTGATTATCAAGTGGCGTAGGACTACGGTTTGTTTTAATCTATAATGTAAATTGCAATTAAAATTTGTAGAATATTGAGTTGCGATCGAATATTAATTCTGTAATGTAGTCTCAGCCTCAATTACCAATTAAATTACATTTTCATGGTCCGGGATTATTTGCGTGCCATGTATTTTAGCTCGCGGCTTCTTGCGGGCATGTATGTTGGCACGCATCTCCATTTGAGCTGTGCACCTCTCGTTTGAAAACCTGAACAAGTTCAAACATTAATTCTATGTATATACGGTACTACGTTATATCCATAACCAATTTAAGTTTAGATTAATTGTGTTTGGTGTACTACGCGCTTTAAATTAACAATTATTAGTAACTGTGAATGGCCGTAGCGTTTACACTCAAATCAAGTTATAAGTGCTTACTACTTAACTTAACATATTGGTTTGTATTGAAGTATGAGATTTCCATCACGATCGTGCTGGCCGTAAGTGGCATAGTTGAAGCTCAACCTGGTTGCGAGTTAGGAGGCCGGAGTTCAAATTGCAGCTCAAGCCAGCTTTTTTCTAGAGAATTGAATAAAATAGTAATTAGTTTCTGTAACATAGCCATTCAATCGAATCAAACACTTATAATTCTAAGGCTTTCTTGGTTCCACGTCTCTCCAAAGTCATTACTAGTAGTGTTGAGAACTCTTTACAAATGACATCCACATGGACGCATATTGATAACGAAAATCTGGAATGGGGAGGCAGTCGCAGGTCAGACTCTCTCTGAGCCGGTCGACCTGCCGGGAGGCGAAGCATCTTCTTCAGACGGCTCTCGCCTCGCCGTCTGAAGAAGACTTATTAGAACGAGCTACAAAAATTAAAAACATGTCCTTTTTGTATGTTTCATTGTTGCTTCGTTACGTAAAAGGAAAGCCAATCGAACTCGGGCATCGAACACGAGACACCTAGATCACAGCCACTCACTATAACACCAAGCCCTGAAGTGCTGTCGTTACTGCGAGTTTGACTTTGCACGTATAGAACAATAATTCTAAAGTTAAGAATTCAAATTGAATAGCGTTTCTCGAGGATTGAACCGAAAAACTGGACCTTAGAGCCATGCCACCATGACTCGGATTAGTTGCTAAAAGCAACGTTTAAAAATTATTGACTTTTATTATCAGTGCATAGCAGGCGTGATTATTTAAAATTTTATTTCATGCAAAATTTAATATTTAGTAAACCTGAAGAACTAACTAGTATTGCGAGCTTTGTCAATTAATCACCCACACTTGATGATAGATGTTATATGTTATATATGTATTTTGAATTGCGTGACTATACCTTTGATATAAATTTGAGGGGATATTACAGACGATAGGGAAATTACGAGTGCACCATTGCATCACAAGACGTTTCCAAAATTCGAGACCATTTTGGGAATGGTAACTTTCCGGGAACTCAAGATCATTTTATTCTTGATGAAATGCCAATGTTGTTTTAGATTAGAACATTAATTCTACTGATTCTCAAAGAGAATAAACCAATTCAACTATTTGATTATAATATGAATATTAAACAGATTTCGGGACCAGAAGTAATCGTAATTAAAAGCGAATCTAACGTTATTTAATAAACTTTAATCTCTATTTTGCTCGATTAAATTCGCATCAGTAGACGACGAGTTTGGTAATTAGATGCTAGTTAGTAAGTCATCAGATAGCGCTAGAGAAAAACGAAAACAGATTTTCAAGTACGTTTTAAATTTTCCTGTGGTTATACTCCTTAACGCAAATATTTACATTCAAATTTAACTGAAATTATGCTGCATTAGATATAATGGGAAATACGGTACACATGAATACACTTTTAAAAGGCCGGCGCATAAATTTGTATAGCACGCGAACATTGTTAAAGGGAAATTACGAGTTTCATCCTCAAGCAAGAATTCCAGCATTTGTGGTATTAGCTTCTAATTTTCGGTATACAATAATAAACCATATGGAGAATCCAATATTAAAAGCCGCATTGAATACCAATGAGTGCATAATAGTATAAGCCGAAGAATAGATAAGAATTGAGTAAAAAGACAATAACGCCGATATGAAAATGCTGGAAGGCATAAATATAATCAGTCACATCGGCGAAAGAATGGAAGAATTGTGGGGATTCGAGAAAATTTACTTCGGCATTGTAATCCGAGTGAATCAAGCTGGAAAAATAATTCGCACAGTTAAAGCCTTGCTCTAACAATTGTACTTACGCGATTGTTGGCTTCTAGCTGGCTCTTGCGAATCTTGCTCTCTCTCTAGCATTTCGCTGGATTTTCTCTTTATTTGCAGCAGCATATTGGAGCCACGTTATTACTTCGATGACTCGGTTCAATATTTATCGCTGCATTGTCGATTTAGATAAGTAAACCGCCAATTTATTATCTCAGTTCATTATTCCAATCGCACGTTGCCGCTGTTGGCATTAGTTTATAAATTACATAATGCACTATTGAATTGCAAATCATTCACCGTTTTATAAAGCTACTTGCGTTTAAATTAATTCACATTTTTTCTAGCATAAGAAATTAATTACCCTTAAAGTTATACTTCAGACATAAATCCACGGTGCTTCCCCTGCGCTGGGAAATTTCTGCGGCATGAACAAAGAGTATCAAAGGCGAGCAAAGATGCCATACACGTACTTGCAATATGGAAAAAACTCAAGAAGTTGCAATAATGTTACGCGTTCGTGTCGCCGCCGACATGAATCTCACTCGAATCTGCCGCAGGGCACCGAGCTCTGCATATTTGGAAGCATCAATGTGATACGCGGCACTTACAAGTTATGAGTTGCATAAATTTAAATATAGCGCGCCCGCTACGTTGTTAGTGTAAAGTGTTGCAGGTGACAAGATATAATATTTTTGCCAAAGAACAGGGCGCACGATGCGACGCACTCAATTTGCATGCGCGCTCCTCGTTTTTTCGTTACCACGTTGCTGTCGCTTACATAACAAGCAATATTTTTATAGTTGGTGCTTTCTCTGGGTGCACCGGTGCATTTGTTTATATATGCGTTTCGCTTCATTTTTCGCCAGTCGCAATGGCCTGCCATCGGCCATAACTCAATCTGTTGATACAATGCAATGTGTGTGCTTTACATGCGCACCCGTGCAGACGATGCAACTTATCTCTGAACGACGCATGGCGACGGCGGACAGAAAGTTAAGTCGCTGCACGGCCAACTTGAATAGAAACAAAGAGCTCCATCATCCCTAACCGACCACAAAGACGCCATATTTCTTCACGTCGAAAGTTTCGATGTGTGCGGTATAAGTTTTACTCTAGCTTCAGAGTTTTTGCGCGACTGCTTAGTGCGTTCGGTCTATTCGCCGCCAACTGTTCATTCACTTATTCTTTTCAATCTTTTGTGGCCGTGTGCCGGGTTGGCGGGTGTTAGTCTATCAGGTTGGGTATGCGAAGATAGAAGAGTACGAAGGATGGCCCCAATTCCGGAGTCCGACTTCTTTTTCGGCCAACTTTCAAAGTAAGTCCAGCTTTCCAGCCAGCAAGTCCATTCAAACATTCTTTGAATGTTATGTAATGAAATAATGGACACGATGGTATAACGATACTTCGGCCACCAACATGCTTTTGGATTTACCAGACAACTAATACTTTTTATCCTTTTTCCAGATTGAAAGAGTAAACTAAAGTTTCCGTTAAATCCCAGAATTGAATAAATACATCTTCTTATCACATAACTGATAATTGTTGATTCCGAAATTGGCCTAAAAATAAAAAATCCGTATAAATTTACATCAAATTTAAATGTATGCATAAAATCTAATTTTTTCGCTTTCATTTAAAATGCAAAACTGTTGCTCATGTCATGAATTTAAATTGGGATATTCAATGCAATCAATTTTGAAAATACGATATAAGGTAACCGTAAAATTCTATACACAGTGTTTTTAAAATTTCATAAACGATCCGTTAACGGGAAAATAAACATTGCCGAATTCTCTTTGAATTATTCCTGTATAATAAGGATTCGATCGCTGGCAATTTCAAACAAATTGATGCAAAATATTTCATGAAAGTTGAAGGAGCGTAGGGAACTGGCAGTGAATAAAAATATCAAATGTGTTACCAGAAGCACTATTTTTTTTCGCATTCTACATTGGGATGTAGGGATGGAATTTGCGACATTGGCGTCATCGACGAGATAGATGGATAGGATCCGAAATGAAATTGTTGCATCAGTATTACAAATAGGGCGCGGAAAAGTGTGTACTATTTCTTTGTGACATCCTTGGTTATCTGCCGCTGCGCGTCGTTCGCATATCGATTTCGCATATGTAACTGCCATTTCGCATTGTTTGAAATAAAAGACGCACACGTCGAATGACGGCGAAAGAAGATGGAGCGAAATATGGAGATGCGCTCGCCATCGGATGGCGTGGCGTGGCAGGAGTGAAGAAGAAATTCTTCGTCCTGGCGAGAAAATGCCTTCGAGCCAAAATTGCGTTGGTTGCACACAGACGCAGCGTGCGCTGGTTGAATGTAATTCATTCATTCGGAATCTTCTGCATGAGATGATTTCAAATAGATTGCACACGCATGTTTATTGAATTTTCTTCTGAGTTCTGATCTACGCCGAGCGCTCGTGACGAAGCCGACAGACCGATTATCATCATCGTGATTTGATTAATCTCCATGGCGATTGTGTGCAGGCTACTTGCTTTGAAGGACTATCGAACGCGAGCCGCCGTCGTGAAGGGGTTTTTAAAGTCCTTTATGGTCCTGCCAGAGAGCAAGAGAGAACGTCCATTGTGTACGCGCTCCAATTTCTGTGGCATGTGAAAGAAGAACACACAGCACGGAGTGTTTGAAAAATGCCAGTGTAACACTATACACATAGTGTAATCTATTAACAAAGGAAAATTACACGCGCGTTGGGGCTGGAACTGTTTCTCGAAATTGCTTTTCACCTCACGAATGCGGCGTGGCGGCGCCAACCAACCCTTAAGTTTGAGCGCGCGCGCGCGTTGTAGATGACCTATAATTAAACTACAAAGCTTTGAAGCAGCGCGAACGTTCGCGCGCGTCCCCCATTTGCAAAGCAAAAGTCTTTGGTGCTCTTGTATGCCCGTGAAGACGACGATGTCGACACGACTGATGGTGAGCGTAATATTCGCGTCTATGGTATGTAATGCGCTCATCATCACTTAGATAGAAATTGGCGGGTGGTAATTCTGCGGTTTCTAATTAGTTCAACTTCTTTACGTTGCCGCTGCAAGTGCCCATCAAAAAGGAATTAATTAAGATGCGCGTGACGCGCGCCAATCTTGATGTGACCTAATAAATTAAATTAAACTTTTTATGACTTTAATCACACACTCGTATTACACTGCACTTGGAGTTAAGTGCACCATGTTTTCTCCGTGGTCCGCCGAGTACTGATTTGTAATCAAAGTTTCTCAACAAACCAATCTGTCACTTGAATTGCGCGCGCGTTTTTATATGAAATTAAAATATTAAAAGTCGGCACAACAAAACTTATGCAAAGAAAAACTCAAGAAGGCTGCGGCTGTGGATTCAACCCCTTTGTGGTGAAGGAGATCATCCGAAGCAGAAGTAATATGTACCATAGCTGTGCTTCAGCTCGTGGATGGCGATGCAAAAGAGTAGGGTAAAAGTTGAGTGGATAATAACGTTATCAGGCATGTTGATTGGAAAAGTTTGAAAGTAGCGCAGCGCCAAAGCAGCAGCGGACGGAGGCAAAAAATGATTTTCAAAGCTGCTCGCGCATCTGAAATTGAGTATTAATTTTTTTGGCGGCGGTGGCGTCCGTCTGCGACCAACGCCAATTCTTTTTCTATTTAGGCGCCGCGGCGCATGACGAACGCAAAGTTGTGGTGTTTAGCATGCCGAAGCAGGACGCGGACGGCGGACCGCCGAAGGAAGGAAGGATCTGCATTATTCCTGCGATGCGGTTTTAATTTACAGATTATCCGAGTTTTTCCGTGCACATCCGTCTTCGCTGCGAAAACGCCAGATGCATTCCGGCTCACTTCAACGCGGGAGTTTGTGCGTTGTTTGTGTCCTTCGTCGGTTTCGCGTTTGGACGCAAACACATTCTCTCCGCCCGCCGAGTCCGGCTGAATAATGAAGCTGCTTGTTTTAAATTGTTTTGAATTGCATTTGTCGCCGTAATTCCGCATAGAAAAGCCACATTCTGTCACAAGCAACTGTATTTATTGTGTCGCGTTTTCAAAATCTATCCGAGCCTCGGAGGCCGTGTGCCGACCGGAACCAACCGCCACCAGCCAGCGTGTTCGCCCGGGAGCGCGTCCCTCGCAAAATACCGCAAACGCAATAAAGTTGCAGGCAGTCGCCCGCCCGCGTTTACAGCAGCACCCGCCGCCGCCGCCACCTTTCGTTTGGTGTGCGAGCGCGCGTTCGCCAGAAAACCGACGCACTAAACTAATTTCGCACGATGCTCCCGCTCCCTCGCTTCCTATTTCTCTATTGCGCTATGCAACTGCCAGAAAAACGATAGAATTGCATCAGAGCAAAACCGAAATCACGTGCATACATGCAGCATAACAACATATGTTAAAAAAATGCGCCCATATGTGGAATTCCAATGTGATTTTTTTCTACACACGTTGATGCCATATTCAATTCTGCTCCATGACCAATAAATTCAACAACGCTCGCCTCTCGCAAATGCGGAATGCGGAAATAACCCTTCTTCCTCCCTTCGAGACAATGCATGAACACAACATGATGAATGCGGGTGCTGGATGTCATATATTATTAGGTAGTCTTTTAAGAATGGCAATTAGTTGGCAATTAATTATCGTCGTTTTGTGAGCGGGCATTTCGAAGCAAAACGCCTTTTTGAATAATTAACTCAAACCGCCACCTCGATCTCTTGTTGGAAATTCCGCCCAGGACCTGAATTCATTCTCGACGGACGTAATTGCTGTGCCAGCCTCAGTGAGGTTAGATTAAAATAACAATAACGCAGAGAGATGTCCTCTTAAGTACAGGCAAACACGAATTGAATGCATGTCTGTTTGTAAGTATGGAAATAAAACGAAGAATGGAACGGACTCCAATTCTTTATTCGTATTCTAACGTTTTCCCTTCTATTAACTCGTTAAATCTTCGGCGGATAATAGAAAGGTGGTTTCATTCTTTTAAACAACAAATCCAAACTTTGCTGCACTTATCTCGAATTTCCGAAAAACAAAATAATTGTATTACGGAAAATCTAGAAAAGTTTTATAAAAGTGATAAAATAGAAGTAAATTCATAAGTGCGGAACCTCTTAAATACGAATGAAAATGCTGGAAACGTAGTAGTAAAACAGAAATAGGACAATGGAACAATACGGCGCGTAACTACTTAAATTAATTTACTATCCTAGTATCTTACAAGTTGTGACAGCAGCGCAATCTTGCACAGATGTTCCGAGCACACATAGTTGCGAAAACTAAAGTTGGTGCGCGAGAAAATTAAAGGGTCAAAATATCATACAGATGGAGAAAGACCATATTTTCCAGCGCACCGGATAGGGCGCAAAGAACGACGGACACAAATCCGGCCAAGCATATGAATGCGTCGTTCAATTAATGGGATTATCTTAGCGGTTACAGGCCATAAATAAACACATGATCGGTCTCTCTATGCATATCCTACATACGTAGTCGCCGCCGACGCCGACGCCGCCGTTCGCATATCGCATGTTCAAGATCGCATGCGACGCGATTACGCCGAAAGACACACCATGGAACACGCGCGAGCGAGAGCCGCACTTCCGCTTTTCCTGCTTCCTGCCCGACTAAAAGCCATTCGCTGACCGGACGCGTGAACGGACCCGAAAGCAAAACAAAACCCACCTATCGCCGCCGATACGACGTCCTGCAGCCGGCATAAGATTATACTTTATTACGCACGGTTCGCCCGTTCGCAGCTACTAAATGGCATGTGAAAAGCGGTGCGGCCGCGATGTGCGTGTATGCGAGGAGTTCGCCGGAACCAAGTTTATTAACATACATGCGTACATGTACGAGGACGTTAACGATACGCGATTTAATTAATGCCGTTGCGCGTCCGTTATTTTCACTTCGGACTCTCCCGGCAATTCTGCCCAAAACAAGCAGCGCATCCACGCAGATAGATAATCGTGTACCACATCTGAAAACTTTTGCTCATTGTTTTCAACTTTTCCACACCGCTGCTTGAATGAATTTCTACCTGCTGTAATTGATTAGACGCTGTATTAATAAATTCGGATTCGCCAAATGCTTTACATTTTCATACAACGCGCGAATTGCTTTCACATTACAAATTTGTTTACGCAATGCTTTCGGGTTTCAATGGACGGAAGAATTTCATTAATTTCGTGGTTATTGCGTTTATGATTAAAAGTTGTTCAATTAATGCAAACAATAATTTCGGCATGTTAAAAGCCGAATCATATGCCGTAATTAATTAATCTATATTAAAATTAGAATAATATTATTACACAATCCCCCGAAAAACTACCTATTCACTAACTAATGTGAGAAGTAAACGTGTGAGAGCTCTCAAATTTGCCTCGTGATAAATCTAGCAACAATTAATCCAATCATAATATAATTTTTGGATGTGAACAGGCTTTATTCAATATCCAACATTTAACGATCTTCTATCATTATTAAACATGATGAAACGTGAAACAAAGTAATGCAGAAGTGAAATTCCAATTAATATGTTTGCTCTAGAATCCAATCCTGTTTGCATGGGATGAGAAAGAATTCAGTAAACAAATTCGTCGATTATGACGACATCAGCTTGCTTGTCGAAACGAACAGCACACGTTTCGGCATTCACCGGACGAAAAAAAAAATAATCAGAGATCAAACTCACAGATAGAAAAATTTGCAAGCGGCGTCAATTTATTGCCTGTCACAGTGAAATAAAATGGATCAAAGCAGCCAATGGAGTATGATGAATGATAGTGCGCACGGTGGATTGCAAAACGCATTTCACGGTTGCTTACATAACCGAATAACGCGCAGCGTAGCGCATTGTATGCAAAACAATCGGAGAGCAGGATTATTACATTTGTTGCAGATGCATAGGCACATGCATGCGTGTAAATAAATTGTAATTATTAAATAATTGTCCAAAGCGCATTTGCGCACGCTGATGTGACAGTGCCAGTGTGGTAACGTGAGGCGCACAAGGTGAAAGAAGGAATGAATGGGAATGCGTTGTGTTTGTTTGTTTGTTTGTCGTATGCGGTGAGCGACAACAGTGAAACTAAAGTCCTTCTTCGTTCACTGTCACGTAGCAGAACGCTGAAATATAATAATAGCGTGGAGCATACGCATTCGGGCAGTACAAAGGACGGCTTCTTTCATTTGGCCTGTCCGCCGGCTCGACCCAAGGGTGGAAAATATAATTTTAATCTCCGCTTATCTTGCCGTTATATTTCTCAGTGCAGTTCCCATGGGAAATTACACACACGCACCACACATGCACGCACGACCTGCGTGTGCAAACAACACAGTCGAGTTGAAGCTGAGAGTCGGGGAAGGCAGGGAAAAAATAATAAAGCAAATGCCCGTAAAAAGCAAAGCAGCGCGGACACAGGATGCGGGAGAAACGTAATAAGTTGTTATGGCTTGCCCCTTTTTCCTTGGAATTTAAATTGCCGCGTGCGGCGCTTGTAAACGGCCGCGCGAAAAAGTCATAAAAAGGATTTCCTCAAACGTCTCGTCCTCGCCGTCCTGGCATTGTCAAACTCCTGGCGCGCACGTGTAATTCACTCGCGTTATACATCTACTTAATTTCATCTTAGAGTTGCTGGTGCTCAAGTGCGCCTCGACGCACGGAGCGGCAAAACAAAATAATAAGAATTTATGAACATTGCTGCAGAGCGAGTACTGGCGCCTAATAATAAAATCTTGTGCTGTGACATATGCATCAAGTTATATGCGCAATAAAATGTCGACCAACTAGATTTTAGTTCATAAAAATACGTATATATTTGAACATAATGGTAGTGCGCATTCGGGAAAGACGTCGCGTCGTCGCTGCGGAGGAATATTAGCGCCCAAGATTGAATGCTTCAGGAGAGCGCGCGCGCGCATATCTCGCCGCTAAAAGCAAAGTCGTAACATTTTTCTTCTGCTTCTAGGTCTAACACAATTTATTATAAATTTTCATTCTGCCCGACGGCGGCTATAGTTTATACTCTCTGGCAGTCGAAGTAAGAGCGCGCCGCATGTTTGCTTCGCCGTTCAAGTAGTGAGTGACTAGCAAGGCTCCCGCTCCCGTCACCGCTCCCACTGCAAAAGTAGTCGGCGGACTGCCGCTCTGCACATTTGCGATGGAAAACTTGCATCCGAACTCGATGGCCATATGCCACTTTCAGCCCGTCTTATAGATTTCAACTAAAATGAGAAAGACTCGTGTATGCTCACTGCGTGCTTGATGCTCTTATGTTGTAAATTAAATAAAATTGTCCTATATTTTTAAACCAGCGTGCCAGAAACTTTTTCCATACTTTCCTTTCCTGCCTTGTCGCTACATTTGTCTTTTTCAAATCGCATTTCGTATTTTTCTCTCTCGTCGCATTATTATATTTACGACGAGAATCAATAGGTGCGCATTCGCCAAATAATAGAAATTGAAAAATAATTAATGTCGTTAAAATGCGCAGATGTCCGTCGATTCAATGAGAATGTATGTAGAAAGCAAAGTAAATACCTATCTAAAAGAAACTGTTTTGAAAATTAGCCACTATTTTGTTGTTCATTGGATGGTTTCAAGTAGAATTTTTATGGTAGTTTTCCAGTGGCCGCTTTGTAAACACATAAAAAATTATAGGTCCACGCTTGTTATAGTTGTGGCAGTTATATTTATAAAATTGTTAATTAAATGTCAGTTTTAATTATTGTACTTATTGGATTTAATTAAATTTAAAAGTGATTGTTATAATTTTAATTGGAAGAATATTAATTGACATGAGTTTATTAGTTAACTAATGAGTTTGATTCCATTTGATGTTTGTAACAGTTACCTTTAGGTAGATAATTGTTAAAAAAATCGTTGAGTTGCTCAATCTAAATTGTAAGTAATTTCGTGCTCATAAACTATTGCTAGCTAATTGCGCGAATTAACCGAAGTGATTTAAATAAATTATGAATAAGTTATTTAAAAAGTAAAAGATTTTATAGAGTGTGCGTGCGCATTACATAATAATTTTACCTTCGTTCGTTACTGGATCAACTCCAGTTGAAATAGTACTTTCTCTGTTATATTTCATCTCATTAGAATATTTACTTTCTATTATTCAAGAACGATTTAAATTAAACACTAACCTCGTGGGTGTAATGCCTGTTACATTGTTAGTTCTTCTGTCAAATTAAATTCAATTAAGTTTCTATCATAACTAGCGATACGGCGCGAAATGAAAAAAGCAGGATAATAATGGAATAATCCGTATATATCATTATTTAATAGAAACACAATAACAATGTTGTAAATTAAAAGTACAACGATGCATTCAACGCATTGTTTTATTGTTTCCTCTATTTTTTTCCACTATCTTTGCAGTCGCTTCTGTTTGCACGTTTAATTTCTTCCTAAATGGCAGAATGCGTTAGCGTTTTCATTATTAGTTTATTACTATGAAAATCGGTGCGAGTTCGTATTGTGCAACTCCTTTCTCCATGATATGTGTATTGATACGCGCAAGTCGACATATATATGTTGGTGTACAAAAGCACACAAAAGCATGTGTATGTACTGTTGCTCTCTCACACATAATATGAAAGTTGGCAATCGCACGTGTATTACACCAGGCACTTAGAATTGCTTTGGCAAAGAGACCATCAGACGTTTGCACATGCAGAGGAAAATGTAGAGGGAACATGCCGCGGCTGGCTGGAGAAAGAGACGTATGGAGGACTTATACGAGCGTATAAATACAGCACGCCGGCGATAAAACGCCAACAAACTATATAAAACTGCGCAAAAACAACGTACTCAGTAGTGCTCGTCGCTGTGTTTGTGTGCGCTTCTTTTGCTTGTTCGACCAGCAGAGCAGCTTTGCGAAAGACTATTAGATTTGCCGGAGCGCGCACTCCAGAAAAAGGTTTCCCGCATTCGTGGTGCTACATTCGACAACACACTCGAACGCAACCAACGCCAGGATGAAGACAGGGTGCGCGCCGATCGCCGCCGTGATCCTTTACCTGATAACTGCATCGGGCGGCGTGCCGGTGACGCGCCAGGAGCCTGAATACAAGATTCAGTACTACGTGCCCCAACAACAATACGTTAGCGAACAAGCGCCGAATCAACAACAACCGCAATACATCACGGCGCCGCAGCAGCCAACATACCAGGCGCCGCCACAACAGCGTCCCGCAGCCCCGCAGACCACACACCGCGTCGCCCAACTCCTCCTGCCCTCCGCGGCAGACAGACAGGTGAGATACTTCCCCCCAATATCATTGCATTCCCCCCTGATGCAATAACGCCATTGATAACATTTGCACTCTGTCGCAATAAATGCCCTTCAAATGGACAGGTAATTGCGCTTGTCGTTTGGGTTATTGCTGTTTGCGTGCTGCACTGATTAACGGCGCGCCGAATCAGGCGAAACGCGGAAGCTGTAACTTTTAATTGCATGCAGGTAGCGAAAACGGCGCACCAGATCGCCGGCCCGGAGTACGCACAGCAAATACAATTAGTGCAGCAGCAAGGATTGGCAAACGAGGCGATCGCCACAGCTCAGCGTCGAGCGCAGGCGATCTACAGGCGCGCTCAACAGCAACAGCAATCCCAGCAAATCGCCCAGCAGACTGCCGCCCAACGCCAGCAGTATTTAGCTGAAGTGCCTGCTAAGCCACAGTATGTGCACGTGCCTCAACCACAGCCGTATCAATTGCAGTACGAGCCTGAAGAATATCAGCATCGCGCCGCACCACGTCCGCAGTACCAGCAACGGCAGCAGGACAAAAAGGAGGAAGAGCCTGAAGAAGAGCACGATGTAAGTGACGTCTCCTCTTATATAACATTTTTATTCTTCCGTTGCGCGCACATGTGGAACAAATGCAATACGGTACGTGACCATGCATAATGTAGAAATTGTTGTCGAGGTGCTAATTGGCAATGAAGTGATGATGATGATGATGAGGCAATGAAGTGGCAATAAACGCGTGGCGCTCCAGGTATGCGCATTAATCCAGTGCACGTTCTCGCGTGCCTGCTATTCTCTCCACTGTGGAGAAACGTGTGTATTTCTGTATTGTGTCGCGCTCTCAAAGCGTATACAGGTGAGTACATACATGAGAGAGTACATGTGCTGCTGCGGCGAGCACCTCTTGATTACGTCTAGTTGGTTTCATCGCGCTTAGTAAATCAATCAACGCCATTAGGCATGCTGGAAGCGCACATGTCGCGTGCACAAAGTGCCTTATGCCGTCATAATAATTCTCTTTGCGACTGCAGACACCAAAAGCCGCAATAAGCATTATGCTGCGAATTGCAAACGTGAATTATGCACTGTGATTAATGCAGCCACGTTGAAGGTGTGCGCATCTTCGCTAAGGTTAAAGTTGAAGTTGACTTGTTGATTGTCTCCAGGACGCCTGCGAAGAATAGCAGAATTGCATGCTGAACCTACTTGCATCGCGAAATAATAACGAAGGCCATCAGCGTGTGGCATTTAATCATCATCTCTATCACGCTCTCCTCATCGCGGGAGGATGTCAATACACTAATGATGCAATAAGAATTATTTGTACGAGCGTCACGCGCGCGAATTGTAAGCGTAAAACATTTGAGTAAATAAAACTCCTATGAAGATATCGGTCGCGTCGCAGCCATTGAAAATTGGAAATGCCATCGTCAATGGAGTTGAATCATGCAGTTGTTGGAGATAAAGATAAACGTGCTGAGAATGTGGAAAATACGTTTTTCCGTGTCTGCCGCCGCCACTGCTGCCGTCACTACGACCACGGCCACCGCGCTTTTCTCGCGCGAGCAAAAAAGCAAACACACACATACAGTAAGCGCAATGTCTATTGAAAACGAATCGTACGAAAAAGCGCGCCGAGCTCTTCGATCACACTCGCTTGCACGCTGAGAAGGTGAGAGGAATAAAGGAGAAAGTCGCGTGTGAACTTGCTCTCATAAGTATCCCGTCAGTCTGGTTGCTCGTTGTCGGATATTATCAGCAGCGGCAAACAAGAATACAATCTATGCATGTTGAACGTGTCAATGTTTTGGTCGATTCCCTATTCTGCAGTTGCATTTCGAAAACAAATTTCGCTTCTTTTCCGGTACATACACTCCAATAGTGGCAATCAATCTGATAGCCGGTACGACGAACGCGAAGTAGCGTCTTGTAACTTTCATTCCCTGCACTCTGCGCAAAATTTACGATTAGTGCATTCGGAGTGCATTAAAAAACGCACGCGCTCGCACAAAATATTTCCTGCAACGTTTGCGGATGGCAACAAATTAATGTAGCATCACAGTCAGCCGGCAGGCAATTATTTCAACAATAATGGAAAGTGCACGTACGTAGTAATCGTTCGTAGAAAATCCAATTAGGTATTCACAACTTTTACTCTGGATTCCATAATTTTTGTAATTGCTTAATTGAACAATCAGTGCCAGTTGCTTGCGCTGCAGCAATTATTTAAATCAAGTAAATTTTTATTACGCCAAGAATGTGCCGGACGTCTCCATAAAAGTGCTACCTAAAGTTTTAACTTAAATAACTCGGTTCAGCTGCGCTTGGTTAAACACTTAATTATATTTAGAAAAGTTTTGGAATACTTAACGAATATCTAATTAAAACGCTTGGCGCTCGTCTGCACTTTTGACATTTATCAAATTGCCTCTCTTCTTCGATTCGGAGGATAGATGCGTTCGGAGCTCGCTGTCTGCGTGCATTGCAAATTGGTTTCGCTCGCGAATTTCGCATGCGTTATCTTCATCGAAGATGAGGACGACGATGATGATGATGAGAAGCACGCAGCAGTGCGGAGCGGATCATGTTATTCAAATATTGTTCGAGGAAATCTTGAGAAGTGACTCCGCTCTCGTATGGGAATCGATATTTCATTCATGCTCGATTACATGATCACAAATTAGCATGGTTCGCGAATGTCGACGTATTTGCATGGCTACCGCCAATTGTACGGCGAACGAAATAACATGGCAAGCCACTTGAAAATAATGTGAATCCTGAGCGCTTTATGTGCGTATTCAAAGCGCGAGCGCACTCCAATCGACTCTCGATCTTCTCCTCGTTCTCAAGTTTCCACGATGTTGTTATTATTATCGCTGATACGCGAACCCCGCGCTTATTTATTGCCAGCAAATGTGAACAATGCACGCGTCCTGAATGGAATAACAGCAGCCACGATGAAAGAATGAGTTTAATTTGCATCTGAGACGTTTTGCTAATACGTGTTTGTTGTGTTTTGTGCGCAGACAAATTCATCGTATCAGTTCGGATTCGACGTGAAAGACGACCTGTACACCAACTACCAGAACAGAAAGGAGCAGCGCGAAGGCGGAAAGATATCCGGAAGTTACTCGGTTGTCGATTCGGACGGCTTCATTCGCACCGTGACGTACACGGCGGATCCGAAGGAAGGCTTCAAAGCGGAGGTACGTAATTAATGCGCGCGGAAGTATTTTCCGGAATTCGACGCTCGAGCACGAATTATGATAGCGAATTGGAGTCTCTCCAATTGAGTGATCTCCGTCAATGCACACCGACACTCGCCGGCCGGATTCAGAGCAACTTTATAACTTTATAATTACTTAATCAACGACCGCCGCTCAGTTCGCTCGATGTCACGAATCGGTTTGCTATTAGAGATTTTTCCATTAACACGTTTTGTACAAGCAATAAAACACCGGATGCAGCTATTACATCCGATTTTATTGAATATCCCATACGCGCACGCACGCGAAATTATGATTCCGGGATACAAATTCGATTTGAAAATGAAAGTTCATTAATTTAATGACGCCTCTCCTTCGTTCTCTCTCTCTCTGTGTGTGATTTGTATTACAATTTAATTACTCACAGGTGGTTAGAAAGCCGACAGATATTGTCGTTAAAATTCCAAAACCGAAAGAAGCCGCTGATGCCGTTCCCCAACGTGTGCAGCATGCGCAACATCAGCAATATATTCAGGTAATTACAACTCCAGTTACTTAATTACTTCAATCACTTTGCAATGAAATCGTATCAAATTACACGGACAAGTAGTAAATTATTTTATGAGCTCAACTTTAAACGTGTTTGACTTTTTAGGAAGAAGAATATGAACCAGCACAGTACCAAAAATATCAACGCGCTCCTAGCCATCATCAGCAGCAACAAGCTGCACCGCAAAAGCAGCAAATAGTCTACCAGTATCAGTAGCTCACTAGTTAAGCTAACAAGGCAATTACTAATTGTTAATTTAAATAGTTTCGTAATTTATTTATATGTATATTTGCATGCATTTGCGTTTGTGTATGTATTTTGTTTATTTTGCATCATCTCTCTATGTTGTCACTTAAGATGTAAGTGAATGGAAACAAGAATTTTTTATACCAACGAACAAATGGAAAGAGTATTTAATTTACTGTCTGCAGAATTGTTTTCCAGCAAGGTAGTCATTGTCACCGGTAAACGTGTGAACATATGTTCAGCGAATGGAAAATGTACGTTGTTCGAATTGGGGGTGATTTTGTGCACTCGCCGCCGAGCACGACGCGGTTTCATTTAGGGGTGGGTGATGTTGGTGGTGTAAAAGTTTAGCGAACGCATTAGTTCGACGGCGCGCAGCGATAAGAAACGGTCGGTCGACCGGCCGGCGGCGTGAGGCAGTATGAGCAAGTTGGCCGGACGGAGAGCGGCGGCCGAATTTATGGGATGAACTCGTCCGGTAAATATGTAATTTATGGCAATATCCTGACCCGTTTCGAAATCTCAATGAAAGCTAGAACGCAAAGTACGCCCGCACACGTCTTACTTATCGTTCAAACTTTCGCTTCTTCAATTCAAAGTTTTTCCGCGGTCGTCCTTCGAAAGTCTTCAAAACCTTCAAAAGTTAGTCACGCGCGCGCAGTGTTAATGAACGGCTTTAATTAATATTAATATCCCAAGCGTATTAATTTGCACAACACAAAGTGGAAATCTTCAAGTGATATGCGCAAGGCGAAATTCATCCAACGGAAAATACGAGGCGCGCAAAGCAAGAGCAAGCGAAGAGGTTTTGCTACACGAAGTGAGAACTTGGACCAGTTTCTTCTTCAACGCGCATAATTTACGATATGTCGGCGAAGAAATTTCGGTTGTAAACAGACACCTCACTCATTTTTACACATCATTACAGTTTGCTAACTTTTCCAATATTCTCGAGCGAAGGGAAATGTACTCGAGGCGCGCGTTTCCCAAAAGCGCAACGCGACGAGCGAGGGCAAGGTCTTTGTCATTCAGCAAATTTGTGGTAAATGTAGTGTGAATTTTAGATTTTATGCGCTACTCGTTGTTCTCGCTCCTTCGCTGCTTCAGCGCTTGCATTTCGAGCGTCCACTTTGGTTTTAATCATCCTCCTCCCGTTTAGATGTGCGATTTTTCGTTGGCGGCGGCAAATTGAGCAACGTTAACACGACACTATAGTGCAGTATCAATACTCATTTTGCGTCGTTGAGAGTTGGCGCGATCAATACGTGTAGGGGTACTTCATTGAACTTAAAACTTTGGACACAAATTCAATTTGCACCGAATGCTGCGCGCTGTTATGAAATTTTAATGCGCATACGATGTAGCGTCTTAATGTACATCGTAATAATAAAAGTTGAAAATGATATACGCCTATGCATTGAACGGCCAGCGCGCCCGTCGAATGCATATTCGAAGTTCACTTAAAGGTAACTTAATGAATCGCAAAAGTTTACTTAGCCTTTATGCGAACACCAACTTTTCGATTAAATATTAAGCCTGACTCGAAAAGACTTTGGGTTCTTAAAAAGACTAAGTATATTTTATAATAATTATAATTATCCATATTAAAACTTAGCCGGATACTTCAAACTTCTTTAAACTACATCCGAAATACGGCTAACTTTTCCTTTTAATCTACTGAAATTAATTTGGGTAGTTTTATACTTTTTAATTATCCGTAAGAATGATGTTTTCAAAGAAAGGATTTGCTTTAAAACAAATTTTCGACAACATTAATTAGCACATTGAGCGTTGGTGCTCGTTTCGTCTGGTGACAGCGCGCAGCTGAAGAAACCTAATAAATTATACTTATTGTTTGCCAAGATAAATATCTTGCAAGTCAGAGCATCTAGCGCAATTAATTTCGCAGCGTTTGGAAAACTATGTTGCCAATGCGGCAATGTTTTCCAACTCTTTGCGTGGTGTCATCGGCGGCTGGTTCAATGTGTTGCTTGCCGGAGAAATCTACAAGGTGCACACTAAATAAATTACTCTTTAATTCGCCTGCACAACAACTTTATTTGCCGGAGGCGAATCATTAGCAGTTTCAATCGAGACACTCGGTAGTGGGTCACCAACAGTGCGCGACACGACACACAAATCACCGAATGGAAAAAAGTTAATCAGTTTTCTACGCGAGGATTGCTTGGTTAGCACCGATATAGCAAAGCGATACAAATGGCGCTTCTTCTCTCTATGAAGTGTGTTCATTTGTTGTTGACTGCTTTCGCATGCGTTCTCGATTGCGGCTGACGCGCGGAAATAAATCACTCTTAAGCGACTATCATAAGCGAAACATCATGTAATCATCTTCGAAACTATGTGTAAATCTCGTATCATTCGCCGTTGCCCTGGTAATTAATGATGTCGCTAACAATGACATAGACGCTGTCTTAGAAGTCTGCTCAACTAACGTAATCGTCAAAGCAAAATTTAATGGATTATTGGCAAACAAGTATTGGCATATCTTAATCCTCCTCTAAAATGTAACCAGCTTAGTTTCAATGCTAATGCTTATTTTTATAAGATTTCTATAAGAAACTAAAGGGCTCATTGAAAGCTTAATGAATCCTATCTTTTTGCTTTCATATTTCATCTTGAATTTCCTGAAAGGTTTTACACGCTTGAATGAATTTTTTAATCCCTTTGGAAGCGAGCGTATGAACTATCGCATTAATATAATAAATAATTAATATTCAACAGATGTAAATATTTAATACGATAATCAATAATAAAAGCCCATTTAATTGTGCGCATTTGCAAATGCACAATTGCACCAAACGAACGAATAGTTAAATTACAGCTTTTACGCACGCAATACAAAACCAATTACATTTTAAATAATGGATACTTTTATTTTTCACGTCGCGACAGCAGGCACGCTGCTGTCCCTGCTCCAGGACGATTTGAATGGAAAATGCAAAAACCTCATCCTTTAAACCTCGACACAGCAGCCGCCGGAAATTCTAATTTTAAATGCAACCCATTTATCTGCGTCACTTTCAATTCGAACGTGCACGAGCGCGTCCGCATTCACATAATGTAATTTATAATTTTTATCTCTTTTCAATTGCGCCCGATTAATTCAATTCTTCCAACGCGCGCGGGCATGCGTCGAGATGAAATTCAGCCGAAATTACCAGCTGCTGAAGAAAGTATTTGCACCCTCAAAACTATTAAACTCCTTCTTGCCGCCGCCGCCGCAGCGTCGGGAGCGATGATATAAAATTAAGATTAAATTAAACTACTTAAGTCAACGGAGGAAATTTGCCGCCGACGCCTCCACTAACTCATTTCCCCGGCCTGCTTCTAGCCTTACGCGCGCCGCGCATAATGGCAATTAAATTTGCATTTACACACTATGAGCACACAGTTGAGTCGTCCTGCGTTGAAAGCATTCGCCATTCGAAGGCATGCATCATATTTGCGTGTGCACCCAGCGCGAGAGTGGAGATTTGTGAAATTGCGATGCGAAGCCAAACAAAATGCAAGCGCCGCCGTTTGTTTTCGTTGTAAAGCTGTTACGCGAACCTATCATCACCGTTTGATGCGCGTGTTGCTGTTTGCAATCGTGGAAAAATTGCGTTTGAAAGCGAATAACATAATAATCACGATTGGTTGCAGCCGGTGCGTAATTTGGATTTCATTTCTGTTAAGTTGCTTTTATTTTCTACTCATCTTTTGAAATTTGATTTTTAGTAAAATTGTGAGCATTCATAAAAGATAATTTATTCTTTTTTGTATTTTAAATATTAGCTAGCCTGCAGATAAAAGGATTTTTAAACTTCCAGGATAATTAAGTAATTTCGTGTTATCCTATTTTCATCCTCGCCGAGGGTCTCTTATCATACGTAGGTATTTTTGTTAAATTTGCATTGTTGATAATAAAGCGAGGACTGACTGTACAAAAATACGGAAGCTGTGTTGGTAGTCGGGACGCTTATTGCGCAAGTTTTCGTGAAGCTCCTGCGCGTCCAACAAAACGCCTGCAAAAGCACTTTCACAACGGCAAAACCTTTTATGCGCGCAACGCAGTTTCCTAATAATAAGCGTAATAAGATATTCACGGTAAAAAGAGGACGCGCGAGGCGAGATGTAGCCCCCAAAAGTTGAACGTCTTGTCCGCATTATCATCCCTCCAACGAGTTGATCTCAACACCACGCGTCGCTCCGAATGATATCTCTACCCGCAACGGCAGCGGCGGCGGTACGAGGAAAGTACACATGATAAATAGAAACGAACGGGCCGGGGAAAATGTGTAAACTAAGTGCATGGGAAGGGCGCGCGCTAGAAGTGAGTTTTCGCGCACATATACCTATATGGTATATTCCTTTTATTTTTACGTCCTTGCACCGCCGTTTTTGACTGACTTGCAAGCTCCTCACAAGCCACTATACGAAGTGGAAATCGTATTACTCTTTTACTTTTACTACGCGCGCGACACACAATGCCGCCCGAATCTGCGATGCGTTTTATGTGTCGCTCTCCTCTGTGTGACGTCTTCGCGTGCGAAATGTTTTCGTGCCTCGTACGTCGTTTATGTTGGCAAGACGACCGCCTGTGTATTTGTATGCTTAAATATACCGCGCGCATGTGTGCGTCGGGGGCGGCATGTATGTGGCGTCGCATGATTCATGGAGTCTGAGGGAAAAACATGTTGCTCTGGCAGAAATATGAGACTAAAAATAGACGGCGTTCATGGTGAAGGCGTAGGTATGTGCTGACGCCGGTGTTGGTTGTGGGGCACAAACAATAAAATATAAATGTTCTCGACGTACGATTCGTAATCTCCAAGTTCTTAAGTTAATTGCCACTCGAGTGAGACATTAGTATAGCACCCACCGTTCCAATGCTCGCCGCCAAACGGCGTGTGAGTGGCCTATCAAATAATTCAGTGTGCGAAGAAGATGTGAGCAAACACTAAAGCCGAAAACGCCGCAAAAAATTTCCCGATCATATTCGATTGTGTTGTGATTGCACAAGAAGCCCAAGACGAATCTCACTCACCCTCCCGTTTTCATATATTAATCTTCCATGTTTGCCTTTTATACCTTACTGGCTGGAATTCCTCGATCGGTTCGTCTTTTCTATCTCAGTGCGTATTACGCGAGAATCTATGCACGCTCCATTAGATTCATATCAACCCGACTGAATGTGAATGGCGGATCAAAGGAGCACCCTGGCGCGCAATAAAGAAATCTATTTTACCTATGTGTGCGCGTGTAGTATGGAGGTATTAAAATTGCAAGTAGTTCGGCGGAATAGTTGGAAATTCGTAATCGGTTGCTAACTCCCCCCGACCGTATCAGCAACACACGCGCACCCATTTATAATAGACATGCATGCGCGCGGCAAGCACATTAAATAATCGTTGGAAATTGTAGCTTGTATTTCAACCCCTTCGTATGAAAATGGAAATTGTAGACGTTGCAAACTTGTATGCGCTCGTTGTAGCCTTAGGTAATGTGCCATGATAATACATTACATCCTATGGGTTCATTGTGCTGCCACACTTTCGCTGCCTCCACCGCGACGATGACGTCGCCACCGCTGCTGTTCAAGGGAGCGGTAAACGCGCGCACATTGCTGCAACTAGCTCTTCTAAATGCACATGTCGGTCGCGCTTGATATTAACACTAGATTTTCGCTGCTTCGAAAGTAATGATGCGATCACGCCGTGTTTGCGGAATGGCATAAGCAGAACGCGCGCGCGCACATCCGCCATGATCTGCATTTAAATTTATTCAGATTTCCGGTGCTATCATTCCGCACCGAGCGCGCTGTTTCAACTTTTCGCAGCGGGAGAAACTCCGCTCAAGCGCTCAAGCGCGCCGAACTGCGAACAAAGCGTATTTATAAACAAGCATCATTTAGACACATTTTGGCCCGCTACTCAAAGATACGTACACACTTTGGGCGCATTGCACGAGTGTGTATTTAATAATAAATTTCTATATTAAAATTTGCGCATTGTTTCAATTTGTTGCTAGGGGCAGCAGTAAATTTGCAGCTTTAATTAAATGCTCATTCTATAATTTAAATGAGCCAGCGTACACACGAGGAAGCAACTTTCAGACTGCAAATTTGCTAAATGAAAAATATTTTATTAATAACAGAATAGAACGAAACTTCTAGTGAATAAACTTTTCACCATGTTTCTAACTGTATTTAATTATCCTGAAAAGCGTGTGCTTCAATTTTTGCGCAATTTCATTTTACAATTAACCCTACTCAAATTGTTAAACACATCCGCGAAGAAATAATTTACAACAAACAATCGCTCTACGAAATGTATTTATTTGCGGTTGAGGCATCTGCGCATCGCAACCCTTACTGTCAGCCCCATAGCTAAACACTGCCGGGTGTGCGTGCATTGAATGAGTGGCGCGCATAAAATGAAATGCAAGAATTTCCGTGCTGGCAGGCAGCGGCAAAGTCAGCAAACAGAACGGGTGCATGACAACGCTTGCTGGTGGTGAAATACTGGCGCACTTGCTGGCACAAGGAAAAACTTTGCTCGTGCTTGCGCTGCCGGCGAAAACTACCATTAATTAATCAAGTTCATGTGCCGGCATATCCTATAATCTCATTTGAATTTACTAGCCCGCGACTGCGAACGCTCATCGCTTGTTGTGCTCGCAGCATTGCGCGAAGAGGGCGAAGAAAACGTGCGCACTTAGAGTACATGTTGCTGCATTCGCCCCGCCGTTAAGCGCGCGTCCGTATTGTGCATTTCATTAGACTCGGCGGCAATCGCATTGCTTGCGCATTTTTCAGCAGCGCTCGTCGTCCTCGTCCTGTACCGATTTGCGTGACAACGCACAACAAGTGCACTGCGAGCGCTGAAAAAATATCATCCCCGTCGACTACAGACTATACCAACAAAGCAATATTTGCGTGCGCGCGAATGGTCGTGTTGCGCGTTTTGTGCACGTACACAAAGAAATGCAAGATTGTTATAGGCATTTGTAAAGAATTAAAAAGCAGCGTGGAGAGCGCGCGGACACGTGTAGTAATGACAGCACGAATTTAATTTTCCACTTTGCTACACATTACATCATCGCGCGTCGTGCACTCGCTGTGAATTGTGTGCATGCAACAATGAAACGGCATTTGTTTACAACGCGTTTTTAGCGGGGGGTTGCGGTGTTTACACGAATGTTTAATATTAATATGTGATGCCCAGATAGCAGAAGAGTTTATTGCGTGCACATATAACGTGTTCATGTTGTGTGCGCCTTTTTGAAAAGCCGAAAACAACAGGCACCAACAACAACAACACGAGGAGCGAAACGTAGCAGCCTAAATAAAAAATGCGTTCATTTGCCAGTGGAGCTGTTTATATTCAAATATGCTCAAATGAATTGAAATGTTGTTTTGACTGCGCAAAGTGCAGCGGCACATGATTTGCGCCAAGTATGCAAACAGTTAGGCTTAATAATGGCATGAGCATCAAAATCAACAACGTATTAGTTGCAAACATCGTATGGGGGATGAATTGCACACGAGTGTAAACATCATTTAACCAAATATGCGGGTGGCTGATGATAGTAAATGTGCAATCCAACTATTAATAGAGTAGTACCGCAGCACACCATCAATCAAACACGTCTTGATTTCCTAAGCATATTGCGCCTCTACACTGTGCGTGCAATTCCACTGTATTGGATTTCTACGGCACAAAAGCGCGCGTATAGGTTTGTTGTTGTGGTCGTTACACACAACTAGATCTATTCGGGAAATGATACCATGCGCAGGGCGGCTGGAAGCGCAAATGTTTGTGGGCAGCCAATCGCCATTTGCGTAGAGCCTGCAAACATCCTTTGCTTGACATCCTTCATAGACGCGATGCTATTTGCTTCCAAACATCACGGCGCGAGCCAAGGAAATGGCACGCACTCACTGACACAATTAACTATTATTTACTTGCAATTAATATGCAAATGGGCAAGCTTTGCGTGCTTTGCTCCTGCGTGCCGCAGGATTCTTGTTTCAATATTTGGCCAATACCCGCTTTCGGTACGAAAACAGTGTATAAACAAATGGCATACGTAACTGATAAGATTAATTGATTACGTTCTTATTCTAAGAAGTGTTTTTATTTCAGTGATAAAAACATCCTGAAATACGAATAGAATTTTTAGAGTCTATTTTTAACAACATGAAACGAGCACACTAAGCACAATATTTTCCAATAAAGCGATTGAACGAATCGCATTCGATAGAGACATTGTGAGCAACACTATGTACAACTAAATTGTCAAATGGAGTAAAACTAAGTCCTGTGAGCGTGCAAAATGAAAAATGCTGACTAATTGAACTTGTTCAAAAACCCGAGCGAACAAAGTACGTGGAGCGTGCCAGCTGGAAATAGAAAATATGAAAAAGCTTTTATTAAGATAAACACCCAAAAATATAATAGCCGGCGAGTGGAGTTGATGGGCCGGAACATGAGATCTGCCGTTCCGGGCGCGCTGGCGTGGCGCGTGGTCCAAACGGGCGAGAAGAATAGCCCAGGACGAGCGGAAAAACTGCGCGAGAGACGAGAAAAAAATAACACGTCGTTCGAACTGATCGAAATACGTTTCCCTCGTCGGGTTCTAAGCCTTGAGTGAGAGCACGAGCAGTTGGCCGAATTGAAATCGGCGCGGCGAAAATAAATCCGGAAACAATACATTCGTCGGATGGGGCAACTTTTTACGGGGTTCCACACTATCTACGCACACTAATCTCCAAACATTTTGCAAGCAAAGTGCTCTATTAAGAGTTGGGGCGGGCAGCTTGATGACTTGTTTTGGAACGCGATTCGGCAGCGTCATCAACATCATCAACAAGCGCATTGAAAATGAAACGAAATCCGGTGGAATAATTTCGGTCCACGCTGTATTCGCTGCGCGGATGGCATATAATAATTGAAGGATCCGCCTGTCAATTAATCACTCCCAGGACGTCAATTATGCGCGAGCAAAGGAAATTATTCATTATCTTTGGCGGCAGTGTGGAAATGTGTGAACAAGCAGAAGCGGAGGCGTGCGCATGTATGAAAGCGGGTGGCTGCGTGTAGCTGCCATGGGCGCCGCCGCCAGCCGCACAACGGCAATGAACACCCGCAGGACGAACCCGGCGGCTTTGTTAACTCAACACTAATCAGTACTTATCACCTGAACCCTCCTCGGAGACCATTCGTTCACTCAAGTTCGCCAACTTACAACTACAGTTCCGACACTATCCTGCGCCCGGTGGCGTATCTTCAGCTTCAACGCTTTGTGGGGGCGGCAAGTGTTGCGAATGCATGTGTTGCAAGCTGCCCGCCATCTCGAACATACTTCTTAGTTACATTTCAGAGAACGGTGGTGAATGCTGCAAGGTTTGTGCTCTTCTCTCATCGTGCAAACCTCAACGAAATTAGATTTAATTCTTGCGCGCCCGGTTTTCATTACAAATGTTGCAAGGAGCGCGCGCTGCTAAAGTTGCTTGTTTTTACACGTGCAAACAATACAATCAACCGCAATTACATTGCGGAAATTGCAACTGCACGTTGAAATATTTATACTGCAATCTTTGGCCGAGCTGATTGGCAATTTGTGCGAACACTTTGTACATATTGTTCATTACAGCAAACGTAAAGGTCGAACAAGTACTTAAAGTGTCGTTAGCTATACTCTCAGCAGATCAACTTCTTTGCTAACTTCATCATGCGCAACTCTGCGTGCTACACGTGCTGCTGCTTCATAATGTATCTACAAAAGGAAGCAATCCAAAACGATTGAATTAAAAATCAATTCAAGTGCTCGTACGGTCGAAAATCGGTCCACCTTTCCGGAACGACGTGCAACACTACTAGACATGATAGCATCATTTCGAAGCCGTACACTTCGTGCGAAATTTATTTCGCCTCGCCGTTGACGACAAATATCTGTCCATTATGTTGTCACATTCAATAAATTCTTTTCAACAAGCCGGGACCTGCCTATATTACATCAGTGAAGCGCGCACTCGCAAGGGAAGAAATGAATGCCGCAGCGCGCTGCTTCCTCCCATCCGTGATCCTTTCGTAGCGCAGCTCCTTTTTGCCTAAAGACGGTTTTCTTCTCTCGCAAAGCTTCACGCATACGCGCGCATACATTCGTCCTGGCAATAGACTCACATGTCGCACACATGTGCAGAGCGTATAAGAAACGAACCAGTTAAACGAATCCTACTTTCTATATGGAATCCCAAATCAAATTCATGTGTATGCGCGCTCGCCCGCTGTAATACCACGCCGAAATCTTGTGTGGCTTTGCTCGCGCTCGAATGGAGAATCCTCAGTTATTCGATATACTATAGAAGACTCGGCACACTCGAACCGCCGCGGTGCGATTTACTCACTCTCTGCGCGCCCGCAAAATGAGGAGCTAACAAAATAATGTACTGATAATTACCTTGTTACGGGGTTCAATTCGGCTTCATTTAATTAATTCAATCAATTCCAGTGTCCTCGTGTTTTGCCTCTTGTATTTATATTAAATTACGCGTACATAATTTGGCTTGTGTACATTTTCTTTGTGAAAATGTATACGCAAGGTGAACGTTCTTTCCTCAATAGAACCTAAAACAATGACGACGAAATTAATTACCACCAGAAAATTTCATGTATTTCTTACATTTTTTTTATTGAAAGTCAATACTTTCAATAACGAATTGATTAAGTTTACTTCCCAGCAAAGTTCTTTTTTGCAAAACAAGATTTGCTAATTTCTGCCGTGGAATTTGCGCAAAAGTAAAACTCTAAGCATAAAAGTTGGCGACGCATTTGTAAAGTTTTAAAACGTTTAAAATCACGCCACGTTTAAATTTTTTCCAGCGATTGGTGGGCTTTGACCTGGGGAAAAATGAACGTGGAAGCGTGCACTGAATGAGGAGAAAAAAAGTAAAGAAAAATCAAGTCTCTAAATTGCGCTTATTGATCCCATGTTGATGGTTTAGAAGTAAGCTAGGAGCGGTGGCGGCGTCGTCGTCGTCGTCGTGTAAGGCAGCACAAATATAAAGCAGCCGCCGACTACACCACATCGGGGTACACACAGTTTCGGCGCGCAGATAATGTAACGGGCGCGCTCGCGTGTTGCCTGCTCTAAGGTAACAATTTATATTCCGCCCAACCGCCCCCAAATTGCCAACCGACTTCGCCAACTTCTTTTTCATGATTTCCCACGAGTTCGATTGCCGCGCACATTAATCGTCACTTAACGGCGTATTAATTACTCACTTGTGCAAACTGATGAAAAATTCACATATTTGCACTTTCTATGCAACTATTATACCCAATTATCTAATGTGTTTCAATTAACTAATTAATCCTTTGGCGTGATTGATTGACACTACTGTAATGTAATGTGTGCAATTTTGAGATAATCTGGATTAGCGTAATAATTATTATTCAAATACCACATGTTAAAATATTTACTATTGCATATTATTAGTGTAATTTTTTGAATTAAATAATTAGAATGAAAATTCTGTGATGCAACTATGAATAAATAATAATCTATTAATATCTAATGCGAATTAGCAGTAAAATATTTTAATTGCAATCGAACGTTCGTTCAAACGTATTACACACTGCATATATGAAATTCTATTGGAATTTAATCAAACCAAAACGCTTTTAACCCCGCTGCACGTGCGGTTAATTGATGCGAATTTAATACTCAATTACGAATACTGAATATATAGAACGTACAATATTCGGCGGGCGAGGTTTTTAGCCGGATGGAGAGAGTGTGCAATTATAGTTTGTTGTTTGAATGAAATTTGTATGAATACAAATATACTACATACTCTCGACTCGCGAAGATTGTAAACAGCGTAACGAGTAATGTACGAGGCAAGATGGCATTCACTACCCGAGCTGCTGACTACGCGCGCTGCTGCAGTGCGCCTGCCAAATTGAATGCAAATTACATAAGTTGGCATTGGTTGTACAAAGCGTTGCATCGTTTATTAAATTGATTAATTGCATATTTCGATGCATTTGATGCTTTGCATGCGCTTGACTGAGGCGTGCGCACTTACGTTGCGCAACGATTTCGACTATGTGATGTATGCACCATCAAATTTTCGATGATATTCACCCACCACCCGCAGTAATGCAATTTTCGAAGGGGTGCAAATTCAATTACGTAATGATTGATACACTTTGATCTTGCGAAAAACGCTCAAACGCTCATGCTTCCTGCGTGCACTCCAAAGCGAAATGTTACCTAAAATACTTCACATTTTCATCTAGCTGCGCGCTTTGTTGCGTACGGCGCGTTCAAAAATGTTCACAATTTTCCAATTAGTTTTCCATTTTCAAATTTATAAAGGGTTAGTCACTACGTATCAATTGTACGAAAGGGAGGATGAAAAATAACTTTTATCGTAGGTACGTACAAAGACTTGATCAAAAGTTTAACGAGGAAGTTGTGCGAATTATAAAAATTGTTGTAGCGTAGAGAATTTAATGTTGACATTAGTAATGCAAGTTATGAATAAGAGCTATAACAAGTTCCTTTATAGGAAATATCATTCCTTTAGTTAAATGACTTCAGTTGCAATAGTAAAACAAAACTTTGATATTTATTAAAGTTATCGCTTATAAGTTTAATGTCATATGTGTTTGTGTAGAGCCGTCACGAAATAATTACACTTTGAAATGACAAGTCGTAAAGTTGAAATAAAGATGTAAAGTTAAATCAAATAATATTTAAACATTGCATCGCTTTATACCTTCGTTGGAATGCAGTGGTGCATCGGGCATGTATGCATCGTTAATTAAGTTTTATTTGACGAGTAAAACACGTTGCACTTAGCATGATTCGCTTCTACCTCCTAAGACACATTGTCAATAACGTAAACGTGAAATTAAGTCGTCGTCGAATGCATGCAAGCAATTCAATAAAGTCGTGAATGTTCCCAGTCGCCCGTTAACAACTTAGCAGTACGTCTCGGCGACGACCGCTGATTTATTTGTGTTTGAGTTTGATGAGTACGTTGCAGGCAAGCACACATTCGCATTCATTCTTCATCGACGGCGTATTGACTCAGTAACATAACGACGGCAAACTTTACTTTAGACAGTGTGAGCAGCGCAAGAAAGGCAGAAAATGATGATGATGCGTGCGACGCGACATTCGGTCTGTTTAAATGCGGCCGCGAATGAAAATGATGAGTACACTTGCATTGAGTGAGTTCGTAACGCAACATTAAAAAGGGGCGCCTCGGCCTACTCACGAAGCGCGCCCATTGTGTGTGTTGATTTAGCCGCGCAACAAAGTCAAGTCTTGGCAACAATTTAAGTCTTTTGAGATGGAAAGGACAAGGGCTATTTACTTTAAACTTGTTAACATCCAGTACCAGCACCCGCATCAACCAGCATCTTCGTTTGCAACTAAATATATCGGACAAGAGTCAAAATCCTCTTGGCAACAACTTACGACCCCTTCTTTGTTGATTAGTCTTATTTGAAGTTTCGGACTCGATGATTACCAGATTAATGAACTTTGCTATACACACTCGACGAATTCCCGTCGAGTGCTGGTCTTTGAGTAGCTTGCTTATTTCTCAAGAGGCAAAAGTGTACAAGAACTAGATGGAATGTCTCAGGGGAGACGAACTACTTCTTTGCGCAGCGCGCTACGGCGAGGTTTTTATGTTAATTTAACGCGTATATCTATTGGGAGGGTGCCAAACAAGATTTTTCGCAAGTTTATGAATACCATAAACACGTTTGATTTGTATGTCCGTCGCGTCCTGCATCGTTCGTCTTCTTTGTGCATGTGAGGCAAACCGGAAGTGTAAGCCCGACGCAACGCGCAACGACGTCTCTTTCGCTTCCGGTGCGAGTAAAAAATGAGCGATTTCACTACGAAACACGAGCGCTACTCGTAAACCGAAAAGGATGCGTAAACCGTAAAGTTGACGCCCGGAAAAAAGGACGACGGCGGCGGCGTTCACACGGGACTAAAACGAATGCTCGCCCGAAACGTGCATCATGTACGCTCATGTGTGTGCGCGCGTTGGTGTGCATGCACGCTTGTTATGCTGCGTGTGTCATTTCAATATCCATTATGCTTTTGATATAATTCAAATATATTCCCGGTCTGGTGCGTGGGGCGGCTGCGTCGACGGTAATGGCCCCCGACGCATTTCGATGACAGTCGCATCGCGTATACTCCCGGTGGGAATAAGCATCAGCATCGATACACACACGCGTCCAAATGCGGACGTTGTGTTAACGGCACGTGAACGGCCTGTTAATAATACACGAAGAGCAACACACAACAACCGTGCCAACGACGCCGCCGACGACTACGGCGACGATGTCACGAATGAACGAGAAAAAAATGCGTGGTCGCCGTTTGCGCCCCCGTCGACAATTGTTACTGATACCAATAATTGTCACCTCTTGGGTATAATGTTCAATTCACACGTGCAATGGCCAGTTATAATGCAATAATTTGCCATTCATATTCAAAATGGACATCTATATGATGCTTTCAACGTTGGCATTCAAATCATTGTCATAAATGCCATACGCATTCACAATAAAATGCGTATTGCTCGTACCAGAAAAATAATGCTGCTCCTTTTTTCTTTGTTAATACAATGAATATACCATTAAATTTTAAATAAAATGTACAGTCGCAATATAAATTTTACTTAAAACGATACATTAGTTTACAGTAGGGATAGACTACATACGTTAAGAAACGGAGTTGACGTACAAAATTATTTCCACTTTTCATTATGAAATTTGTCATTTAATAATACCAAAAGACTTGAAATATAAATAACATATTTTTTCTGTACACATTCAAGCCGAGCAAACATGAAAGGAGTTAATTTTGAAATAAACCCACCAGAGACATTTGACAGGAGACTTTCCGCAGTCATACACGGAATGAAAAAAGAATGAAATAAATTCTTTTTGATTACACGCCGACTGGATGCAAATATGAGAAATTGTGGCGCATTAGATAATTTTCCATTCGCATGTTATTTTCGCGTTTTTTTCTACTTGCTGACTACAAATTGCGGTCTCAGCGTAGATTTCCTCCCAGTTTTCACTCACGCTTTATGGCGCATTAAAAAGGACGCGCTTCGGCGCTATTTTGTTGTCGCGATGATATTCTTGCGGCATCATTGCATAGTGGTGCGCTTAAAAGCATCGTTCACTGAGCATAAAGCACGCATGCAACAACATATGCCATCCGCCTTCCGAGCGCGGTGGACGTGTGCGCTGTTTTGAACGCGGGAGCATGAACCCAGGACTATAAATTCATCGGTATGCCCAGCATGTGTGTATATTCCAGTTAGGAAGTTGATATAAATGTATGGTGTCATAGCGGCATCTGTCATCGGTGAAGAGGCCCCAGATGGTCCTCGCAGTGGGCGCCTGCTGTCCGACGAGGACGACGCACCAGTCGGAATAATCTCAGAAAATTGCTGTTTGATTGATGCTCAGTACTTTAGAAAATTACATCGGAATTGTGATATTTGCAAAGCGCGCACTTGTTTAGTGCGAAACTAACAACGCTCTATTCTATCCTGGCGGACAGGTTGGCGGGCTGTGTTCATTCGGTTGGCTTACGGAGAGTGGAAGCGCAGAACAATGACAAAGTGTGGTGTACATTTCATTGCGAAACTGGTTGAAAGTTGTACGTGATGAAGAGTGCCGCGCGCGCGCTATGGAATGTCTAATGATAAAGATAATGCGCACATTTGTCCTTGACGTTTAGCAAATTCGGGACGCGCTGAAGGATGAAGAAGGGAGGGGAGACGATGATAAAAATAAGAGGCGCATGGCCTTCTTCTTGGTCGGCGAGCTCCATTGGGAGGCGGCGTATGAGGCGCGCTTTTCCGCACTGAACGAAGTGACCCATGAAATAAATTGCCTTGGAACAACATTCCGCGCACTGCTGATGTTCTGCCGAAATAAATGTTAGTTGAAACGCGCGATGCGAGCGCGACAAAGGAATGTTTATTTAACCGCGACTATTTATTTTCATTCTGCATTACATTAGCGCAAATATTTGCTCAGATCGGTGACGATTTCGACAAATGCAGCCAACTGTCACAAGATTATATGTGCACTCTTATTTTTTCACTGGATATTCACAAGATAATCTCCAAAGTCAATATTTACCTCGAAAAGTTGCTGGAAAAACTAATAGCAAATGAATTCATATTCTTTTTG